>BQNB010172204.1:0-13488 GCA_026074375.1 Tanacetum coccineum
TGATGCATCAAAGCTAATTACTTTAACTACGTTTTATCGAGATGATTTTACGGATGCAGATAGGTTTTCTCTTAGTCGGGAACTTTTTTTTTTGAACGGCAAGATTATAATAAAACCAAAGCTAGCAAGAAGCTAGACTAAAAAGAAATACATCATAAAGCGTTTAGAGGGTCAATTAACCACGAATCCATACTAATCTTGAAATTACTACACCTACTATTCACCCAAAAGAAAGTATGAGAAACAATGTCATCAAAAATCATCGCTTTTCGCGGCTTCTTCAAGGAGAAAAGAGAGGCGTTCCTAAACTTCCAAATATGCCACCACATGGAGACGAAAGAAGCTTCTATAAACCGCTTTTGATTAATGGAGAGATTAAGACCTTTGAACCACAAATCCCATGAAGAAGGATCATCTAAATGAGGGACTTGGATGTTCCACCATCAACCAAATAAACGAACTAAATCCACGGTCATAGTGCAGCTAAAGAAAAGGTGATTATGGGATTCAATACCAGCCTCGCAATTCGAACACAAAACACAAGGAATATCGATACCTTTATTATAAAGATTGGCCCTGGTAGAAAGTCTGTCCAGAAACATACGCCACCAAAAAATATTAAGCTTTATAGGTAGAACCTTAGACCATCTGGTATGCGAAGGAGAAGCAACAAGGACATGCTTATCGATTTCTTCTCTAGCCGATTTAACAGAAAACACACCGAGGCCATGTAACGTCCAAGACCAGCGGTCGCTAGCCGAAGAGAGGGAACCGAATTAAGCAGTTGAACAAGCTCTAAAAATTGAGAAAGTTCAATACCTGATCGAGGAGCACGTCTAAAGGAATAGTCGATATTAGGAGCTTGAAGTTTAGCGGCTACCGACACATCCTTTTGAAGCTCTAAGTTAAACAATCAGTAGAATCTATCTTTAAAACAAACATCGCCACACCATCGGTGGTGCCAAAATCTGGTAGCATTGCCATTACCTATCACTAACTTGCAATATTCCATCAGGTCCACCTATGTTTCCTTTAGCTTGATTGTAGCTTTAACGATGCGACTCCAAGTGGAGGTCGGGCCACTGTACGAGGAGAGATTTTCCAGCCCTCCCGAATTACCGTGAATAAATTTAATAACCCTTATCCATAGGTTCAGAGGATCAGTCAAGAATCTCCAAATCCACTTGAACATCAAGGCAAGATTAAGAGCATAAAAACTATTAACACCAAGACCGCCTTAATTCTTATGCGCTAACACTTTTTTCCAAGAAACCCACGTAATTTTACGTTCATCCGGATTAGCGCCTAGAAAGAAACTATTGCAGAACTTTTCTAATTGAGAAAGGATTCCTTCAAGAACCTTAAACATGGACATATAATATGTTGGAATGGCTCCCAAAACTGATTTGATGAGAGTGAGTCTTCCTCCAACAGAAAGAGATTTAGCTTTCCAGGAAGAAAGCTTAGTCGACACCTTTTGAACTACCTCAGTCCAAGAATTAGCCCGCGTCATGTTGCCACCAACCTTAACACCCAGATAAGTAAAAGGGAGTTTATTACCTAAGCAGCCAAAGGATGCAGCCATAAGTTGAACTTCTGTGTTGTGGACTCCGACGCCATAAAGGGAGATTTTATGGACATTTACTTTCAACCCCGAAGCTAGAAAGAAACAATGTAACATCATCATGAGGACACAGACATTAGAGCAGGACCATTTACTAATAAACATAGCATCATCCTGCATAAAATAAATGAGAAATAGGTATCGAAGTTTCTTTTCCAACCAAGGCTGGAACGAACAGACCTCTATCAATAAGCTTTTAGAAGGAGACTTGTAAACTCTCCATGACCAAGATAAAAAGAAAAGGAGAAAGGGGGTCTCCTTGCCTTAGCCCTTTATGAAAAGAGAACTCAATCGTTGGAGATCCGTTTACCAAAAACAAGCTTAGAAGAATTTAAAACATCCACGAATCAACCCACGCATTTGTTTTCCGAAGCCAAACTTGCCAGAATTCATCTAGATTAGTCCCAACGACTGAACAAACGCCTTCTGAAAGTCTAAACTTTTAACAGAAACATTGTTTCCTTTAGCCTTACACCAGGATAAAAGCTCGTTAGAACGAGCGAACCATCCATATTTGTCTTCCCTTAATGAAGTCGACTGCTCTTGGCTACAAAAAACAATATCAATCACCAATCACAATGACACAAACTAAGCCGATTGGCAAGGATTTAACCAATGATTTTATATTGGCACCCAATTAAACTAATAGACCGAAATTCATTAAGCTTATTAGCACCAAGCACCTTAGGAATCAGGGCAATGAAAGACGAATTACAACCCTTGGGGAAAGAGCTAGAATTGAAAAACTCCTTAACATCATTGATTACGTCGCTACCAACAACAAACCAATATTTCATTAAAAAAATTTTATTATTTTTTTTATTTTTTTTCGAAAGTTGAAGAACCGTCTGGACCGGGAGACTTATCTGAGCCACAATTCCATATAGCCCTTTTGATCTCATCATTCGACACAACCTCTTACAATTCACAAGATTGCTCATAATCCAAGTGTTTTGGAAAAATGCCTTCAAAAGGAGCACAATTTGATTCCGGAGCCAAGAAAATATCCGAGAAATAATTGTAGAATTCTGATTTAACTCGAATCGGATTGTTGATCGATTCACCATTAACTAAAATACCTTTGATAGCGAGATGTCTTCTTTTCTTATTTACAATTCCGTGGAAGAACTTGGAGTTTTCGTCCCCCTCAATGGCCCATTTTATTTTTGATTTTTGGGCCAAATCGATAGCATCCTTCTGGTCGAAATCATTCAGGTCACGTATAATTGTAGCACGTTTAACTAAATCATCAGGAAGACGTTCTCCTTTATCAATACGAAGCTCTATCTCATTAAAGGATTCCCGAAGAGATTTCCTAGTATGACCGTTACTTCTTCTCTTAACAGTACTCCAATCTTTTAGCCTTTGTTTCAGACACTTTAATTTATTTTTGAGAAGAGTCATGGAATTAGTAGCGACAACACCATCATTATTCCATGAGTCGACAATAACCGCCTGAAAATCGTCTTCCAAAAACCATGAATGATATAAACGGAAAGGAGTAGGACCGTAGTCAACATGAGCTTCTTTTAGGAGAATTAGCCTATGATCAGAAATATTACGGTGTAAGATGAGACCTGTTAAGTTTGGAAAAAGATCTAAAGTTCCTTGAGAGACTAAGAACCGATCCAATTTGCTCATCTTGCTCGCGTACTTATCAGACCAAGTAAAAGAATAACCACCAAGAGGAATATCAATCAGATGGGAATTGGCAATAAACCTGTTGAATTCCGCCGCATTCAAAGAATGAAAAGAAGATCCATAACGTTCCGAAGGATACCGAACCTCATTGAAATCACCCATGATAATGACCTATCCATGCCAACAATTAATGATCCCCGCCATGTAAGTCCACAAGGCCCTTTTAAGAGACAACTCTTGAGGAGAATAAACCGAAATAAACAGCAAATCCGTATTGTTGGCTAACCAAGTACCTTCTACACAAAGACAATGATCAGTAGCATAAGTTCTCTTTTTATGAAACAACGAATTGTCCCATACACAGAGAATACCACCCGACTGACCACGAGCCGAGCTAGTAGCGAAATCAAACAACATATTACCCCAAAAAGCTTTAACCACAAAGACATCAAAAAAGACCATTTCTCACAAGCGAAGTCTCACCTCACACCTAGATAGACAGAAAACTAACCTGAATTAGAATGACATAAAACTTTAGCCACTCTTTCTTCTCTCTCCCCCTATACCCTTCACATTTAACGATAGCAAATACATTAGAATGAGCGTAGTCTCCCATACTTGTAATAATACGCTTGTAGTCTTTTTCACACCCTTTCATTCCATAACCCATAGCTTGGCCTATATCAATGAACTCTTGGAATCGTTCCAGGATAGAGAACCCATTTACTGGCTTAGGACCAGCAATGGAGTCAACATGAGTTTTTTGTGAATCCCCAATGGACTTGTTAAAAGAATTCTCCACCTCCGGATGACAGTTCTGATTTTTTGTGACCTGTGGTGGTATCTCGTGCAAATCGCTCCCAGATTGTTCGGAATGTTGAGGAGTAAACCCCGGTGGAAAGTTTGGAGTGCAATCATTTGATTTTTGCGCCGCTTTAGTGGATTTCTTTGCCGATTTCTTAATAAGAACTTCCAATCCAAAAGGGTCACCCGATAGAACTGTGGCACCCTTTTGAGTTTTCTCAACAGAATGATTTTTGGTCTCATTTCTCTCCACATTTTGTTCTTTAGAATCATGGCATTGAAACGAGTCTGGAACCACTTCCACATCAACATCCTTTTTTGGGAGTTCAGGTTACTTTCCTGCACTTCAGATTCTACATCTTCAGAATCTACCCAATTGTTATTGCCAACAGAATTGACATCACTAAATTCTGATTGATTTGAGGTATCCTCCCCAAATTCAGGAACCCAACCAGTGACCTCTTTAGCTCGTACCACATAAACGTTCCCTCTTACGGTCACTTTGAAAGAATCTGCTATTAGATGTTGAAGTGTTGTCTTGACACCAAGACGCATACTTGATATAGCAATTCTATACACGTAAAATATAAAATATAATATGATAGAAAATTCCCAAACTACCCTTGAGGACAAAGGTAGAAAGAAAAATCTTCACAAATATATATAATATAATACGTATATTAACCAGGGAGTATGATTCCTGGGTCGTAATTCCCCAACGATTTGTGAAATTGAAACCACGTTTAATGTTGGGACAATGATTTGATTTGGAAACAAAGATTAATTTGATTGTCTATTTCTACAAATTAAAATCAACAATTAAAATAAGCAAACAAAAGCAATTAGGCACAAAAACATTAAGGGGAACAAAGAAAAACGCAAGAATTAAGCAAATAAGGCCACAGATTATAACTCCTATGGGATGCAAATTTAATTTATAAACCTAAATTAAGACAAAAGAAAATTTTAAGAAAAAGAAAATTATTTTTTTGATTATTTTTGAATTTATTATGAATTAAAAACTAGTTTAATGATTAAAAATCCTAGAAAATAACAAATTAATTCCTAAAAATTCTGAAAAAATGATTTTTAACTTTAGAAAAATCTAAGAATTGATAAAAATTAAGAAAACTATTTTTAACTATTTTTTAAAATAAAATTCTATTTTATTAAACTAAATTAAAAAAGCCTAAAAAAGAAATTTTTAAATTTAAAAGTGACAAAAATGATTTTAATCAATGAAAACCTAAAAGTAATTATTCTAAAACTAAAAACTATTTTTTTTTGTATTTATTTTTCTATTTTTTATGGATTTTCGAAATTTTTATACCAAGAAAAATTAGAGTAAAATTATAGTGTTTTAAACAAATAAAACCCCCCAACCCCCCAACCCAGGGAAAAAATTCAGAAAAATCACAAAAGGGACTAAATGCTACCAGGAACACAAGAAAAATAGAAAAACATACTTAGCTAAACAAATAAGCACTAAATCAGAGAGATTAAGCTACGGCTTATATTTAAGTCTAAAAACCAAAATGTGTATAACACATTAATGAAAGGCAACCCTAATGGATGAGCTAATGTAGCACAATGGTAAGGAGAGGGTGTGTGTATACAGGAGGTCGTGGGTTCAAGTCCCACCCTTAACCTTTTTATTCAATTTTTTATTTTTAAAAACTCTTAAAAACAAAAGTGAAGATAAGCTAAAAATGAAAGACTTTTGTGAAAACAACTTAAATGAAAACAAGTAAATAAGCGGGGGGGGGGGGGGGTGGGGGCGTGGGGGGTTGGGGGGGGGGGGGGGGGGGGGGGGGCAGGGGGGGCCCGACTCGTGGACGGGATAGAAACTACTTATCAAAACAGCCTAGAGTTACTTAAACTACTTTTTTTTTACTTTTTCAAAATTTCTTAAAAGCTACAACTAAATTAAGCTAATGATTTATAGTAGAGTAAGCTACTAACAAAAAAATACTTTAAGATCCTAACTAATATGCTTATTTTGAAAAGAAATAAGAACAAAGGAAGGACAGCCATATGCTGGAATTCAAAAATAAGCTATTTTACTTATACTCTAAAAAACCAAACAGGCCTTAATGGCATTTTGAGATTATTTTATTATATGCTAAAGGACTCTGTAAGACAATACAGCTTAAAGAGGCTTTAAACCTAGACCATCTTAGATTTTTTTTAATGTTTTGAAAAAGAAATTTGGACAATCAATAACTTAAGAAAAAAAGTGTTTAAAAACTGACAGAATGCTCAGCTTTAACTAAGTTTGCTTTGGAATTAAAAAGACAAAAATCAAATTTTCATCCTAAAAAACAGATAAGCAAATGAAATTATTTTGAAAAAGCAAATTGAGACAAGTGATTAATGACCTAAAAATTACTTGTGTTATTAAATTCAAAACCTAAAAACGCTTATAACTAACCCTCTTGCCTGCTGAATTTTTAGCTAGAATTTGCCCTTTTATCTTGTTTTCCTGTTGATGCAGTTGACATGATAAATGAACCAAAGCTAAAACTAGCAAATGCAGACTTTAAGAACTACTTTAACACTCCAAAAACACACATCTAAGAGCTAAAAGAAAAAAAACATAAAAGAAAATAGAGATAATAAAAGCTGATATTTCAAAAGCAACAAACAGATTTAAACTTATATTAAACTAACTATATGAAAAGCTAACTTACCCTATCCTAGCTTATTAATCTAGCTTAAACAGACTTATTTGAAAGTTGAGAATCAACCACAAAAGACACAAGGCCTCAAGCAGTACTAACTTGGTGTTAGTACTGTTGTGCCAAACACCTCTTTAAAATTCATAGATTCCAATTAAGCTTATGAATATGAAATCTATTGAGCATAACCTGAATACCAGATAACAAGCAGCTAATCACAGTCCTTATGAGCTTAAACTAACAATCAAATAAGCTAGAATCATTAAGCTACCAATCTATGCTACTTATTTTTAGGTTTTTATGATTTTATGAGACACAATGAAGAAATCTAAGAACTATACTACTAAAGCTAAGAACAAATGATCAAGCATATTTAATAAGCACTATAAGATAGATTTGAACACAAATAAGCAAAACAATTAAGCAAACTAAGCAATTACTAAGCTAATAAGCAAAATTATACTCAAATATTTAAAACAGAAAAGTAAATGAGTTTTAGAACCTGAATCCCAGCTAAACAGGGATTAATGCTCAACAAGAGCTTATGTCTACGAGCTCTGGCTTATTGAGAATAAGCCAGTGAGGTCTATGGATCCTTCCAGGATTGATCCATCATCCAAATTTAAGCTGTGGTTTATTTAGGGAAGACTTTTGAGTATGATAAGCTCAGTTAAGCCTTGGTGAGCTTAACTGAGTTAGCAGCTAGCTTAAGAGAACTTATAAGCTTATGTAATCAAAGGTAAAGCTTAATCAAACAATTTTGTATTAAAGTAAAATATTAAGGACAAATGATCAACTATGAAGAACAAACTTTTATTAATAATTGAAAACTGGTTACAAACTGAGAATGAAAATTACATTGAGTAAAATTACTAAGCTATTAAAAGAAATTACATAAGCTGATTTTATAAGCTAACTAAAAGCTACTCCTAGATATCTTGTTGTGAGTGATGGATGCCTGTATTTACAGATGTGGTGAGAAGCTTCTAGGTCCCCTCAGTTAGTTACACGCTCCCATCCATCATGTCCCTTCATTCATCTCAATTATTGGATCTTCATTCATGGCCCTTGGATCGTTTTGATGAGCACACGGATTGCCAGCGTGGCATCCGTGTGTCAGACCTTGTGTGCTTCTTTTGCAAGCATTTTAGTGTAATATTTCACTTCTTAGTGTGCTTTCTTTGTATCCACGTGTGATTCCCTTGTGGGTTTCCACCAATGAAAGGGCTTGGTGATGTATAACTTTGCCAGCTTGGAACTTGACCCTTGAATTACCAAGCCACGTATCCAATTTCCATTTGCCCTTTGTTTTGAGCTTGGTAAAACTCGAAGAAGACAGTGAATAGTAAAAAAAACTAATTTTCCCACTTATAAAAGGGCGCGTTTGATTTATTTTGACCTTCTGACCCGGGCTTTTATTCATTTTGACTTATGGGCTTTAGTGAAAAGAAATGGGCTGAGGGTTATGATTTTTGGGCTTGGTAAGGGTAACCGGTTGTGGATTTGGGTTTAATAAGTGGACTTAACGACCGTTAGTCCTATATTAATAAAGGACTAATGGTGTTAGGGTTTTAGGGCTTTTTGAAATATGGTTAATCATGAAGGCTGTTTTGGGAATTTTTTTTTTTTTGATTTTGTCATTTAGTGGTTGACTAGTGTTGACCATGTTGACCTTGGTTGATCTTTGATAGCATTCTCCCGGCTCTTTGTATGCTTTTCCGTTCCCGTGTTTATTTTTGTCCGGTTTTGACTATTTTCTTGCGATTCTTGCTACATCCATACCTACACAATAACAAGGACAAAACAAGCAATATTCAAGCATTTTAAGCATAATTTTGTCTTTAATGGGTCATTTTTGATATAAAACAGATATGTGTTTTCACACATATCAATACTGTACTTGTTTGAAGAGTTTGTATCTTCCATGCAGATGAATTCACCCCATTTGCCTGCAATTTTTACAAACGTAGATTTTGACCACGCTTTTAAAGGCACACCTTCAACGTCAATCCAAACAACTCTATCATGAATTTCAAAGTCGGATGTCTAGTGATGAAGTTTAGAGAACCAAGATAGCAACATGTGTACAAAAGGTTTCACAAGATTGAGAAGTGTCAAACTCCAACATAACCCAAAAACTTTCGAGGTAAGTCACTTTAAAACCACTAAAACCTTCGCTATTGATAACATTATGGAGATTATAGAGAGTTTTAAAATCCTTAGCACTTCCAACGAGAATAGTATTTCCCTCCAAATTTAACTCAACATCCTCTAAAACCATAACGGGGTCATCCTTAATATTGGGAATTTCGGTGTTCTTCAAAACTTTGGCATAGTCGGGAACTTGATCTTTACTATGAGATTGTGATTCATGATACAGAGTTTATGAAGTTGACAGGAATTGATGAGCTTGCTACGTTGATGGTGACATGAAAGAAGCATATTTCGTTTCCTTTGATTTATAAGTTATTGAAGCTTTCTTTACTCTTACATGTGGCGGCCGCAACTGTAGAAAGATCTTATTCGGCAATAAAATTGATAAAGACAAACCTCCGCAACAAAGTGAGTGAAAATTACATGAATGATGCTTTAATTTGTAACATAGAAAAAGAATTATTTGCAAAGGTTACAAATGAAGACCTGGTGAAGCGATTTCAAGGCTCAAAACGTCGAAAAGGTCAATAGTAAGAGACAATGTACTTTATTGACTAGTTTGTCATTTTTTCTATTTATATAGTGTTTGGATAAATATATGGTAGTTATGAAAAAAAATTATACAACACCCTCTTGAAAATCCTAGGTCCGCCCCTGAACATACCCCACATACCCCGCTTATCTTAATCTTAACTTTATAAAAAGCATGAATATATAAAACTCTAAATATTCAATAAAGAATTTTAAAATTACTATACTACCCTTTCTTTAGTTAAATTTACAAACATTACAAAACTATAACATTTTAGAAATGACATCACTAATGTTTTCCAAAAGGATAAGGATCCTATAAAGTTCAAAGTTCATTTGAACTTTAGAGGTAAAGTTCCCTCACAAGAATAAAGAAAACCAGGTCCCGCAGTAGGCCCCGGTTTTAGAGGATCTTTTTCCTTTCCAAAATTTTAATTTTAAAAATAAGTTCATTTTTGCCATGAATTGAAATTCTCAGTTGCTACATAATTTGGTTCTATATTTTGATGTCATAACTATTTTCCGTATAACATTTTCTTTAGCACTGTAAGGCGCAGATACCATGACCACCATCTTTATGAGCACTTTAAACCCACGATTATCACATGCATGTCTAGTGCATGAATTAAAATTAAAAGAGAAAAGAAGGCACTCCCACCGGTGCTTAAGTAGATAAATATTCATCAAATTATTTTGTTTTAGCAATTATGTTCACTAAATTCTGAATAGGTATTATTTGTATGCAAAATACAAAAATACTAATTTTCGAAATTGTTTTTACACCAAATACCAATTTTTTTTAATGAAAATGCCAAATTACCAATTTTATGTAACTAGACCTATGAAAACTTTGCGAGAATTTTAATTTCACAAGGTATGAAATTAATATCTTGCGAAGTTCATACCTTGTAGATTTTTTCTCTTCTGTCTATATTGTTGTTGATTTGTGAAAAAAAGGAAAAGAAAAAAGAATGAATGATCGGAGGTTATGAGTGTTGGGTGCAAAAAGGTTGATAAGGCTGTTGGGTTATGTTAGTTGGATAAGCAATGTACGACTAGAAGTGTGTGAGCCTATTGGGGGCACACACGATAAAACATTTAGAGTGCGTTAAACTTCACATATGTTTCTAAAAGTAAACCATTTGGACTAAAAACCAACTAGACAAGATCCTAGCTGTCCTAAATCTTTGTGGCCGGTTTGAGAAGGGTCTAGAGAGTGTCTAGGTTCATTGGTTAAGGGATAAGGAGGAGTGGAAGAGTTATGATAAGGGTTAGTGTTGTGATAAGGCTTGAAATTGAAGTATTTGAGTCTTATCATGAGTTAGGGGATTGAGGCTATAAATACCTCCCTCCTTTGCTCATAAATTTCGTACCCAATAACCTAGAAACACAGAGAAACTCGTTCCTCCACTCCTCTCCATTCCTAATAGCCGAATACTAAACCCTAATTAGGGTTGAATCATTTTCGGTTCTACTTTTCTACTTACAGTCTATTTCGGTAAACCTTTCAAGGGATTTTCGAGTTGCGGTTTGATCCCTAGGCTGTTCCAGAAGGTTAATAATATCGGTTTACGTATTGTCAAGGTGTGACAATAGTCGGATTCGAGCTAGGGTTTGCGGATCTCTATTTCGGTTGTACTGTAGCAGGGTTACAACCGAATTCAGTTAAAACCCTACACTACCTTTCTGATTTCGGTTCTGTTTCTTGTGAGGGTTTTGGTGATCAATTTTCAGTAGGTTTTGGATACAATTATTGTATTGGATATACGTGAGGTTTGGACTAGCATCCGGGCGTGCTTGTTTATGTGTTTGTGTGAGCACTCGTAGAGGTGACAACTTAGTCACTAGTTTTTCATTCTTGGTATCATTATTTGCTGGTGTCTACGAGGGTATGTTTCTTATTTAATTTACATGTTCCTTATTGTGTGTTTTTGTATGTTAATTATTTGTACTAGACTCGATCTATCCGCTGCGTACTCGTAAGAGTTAAATTGGTTAACTTGATTGTTAAATTCCAACAAAGGCGACTTGAATCGGTTCACAGTCGGTCGTCATTCTATAATGTGAGAGACATACATGACTTATTCAACGGTTGTGACTATAAGGGTGTGAGGGATTGAACCCTTAACCTTGTACTTGTTGGGTGCAAAGATGCCCCCAACCATTATCAACTCAGTTATTGTCACACCCCGACAATGGCGGAAACTCGGGAATGCAACATAATGATCAATCATAACACAAGATATAATATAGAGAAAACTACAATGCATAAACTCCAAGTGTTACGAAGACCATCCCCCTCGAACAAACTCGAGTGATGTCCCAAATCACAACCAAATCCAAAATCTCTGACAAATTTCAAATGCCCACAGGGGGGTCCAAATCCAAACTTAAACCAAAACTTCCAAATACCAATAGCCAAACAAATAAACAAGCAAGGCTTCACACGAAAAATCCACACGGGATACTCCTAAGCCTGCTATCACATATCACCAACTATTCACCTTTCACTTCACCAGAAAATGATACTCGAAAACGTCAACAAAGTGTTGGTGAGCTCGTAGGTTTGACCTTAAACCCAAAAGTTATGCCAATATCTCAAAAACAGTGGACAAAAGTGCAATATGATAGTGAATATATGAGAAACACCCATAACTTAGCATCCTTGCTAATCATGTAAAATTCGACCTAGCTTACCCGCTAGTCGAACCATCCTAGCATCACCGCTAGTCCGGTAGCAAATAGGTCACTTATGCACCTAAGGGCCTACTAGCTAGAGCACTATATTAGGGCAGGACCCAAAACCAAAACCCTTGCCATGACACACAGTACATGCAAGTAAAACCAAAACCCTTGACGTGCCAAACACAGTACACGCAAGTAAAATCACATCACATATATTCACATAACAATCATAAGCACATAATTATCCCAAAAACAAAATCACGTTTCACACAGTCAAATTTCAAAACAGTTCAAAAGACATTTGAGTATCATTTTCCCCAACGGAAAAACTAAAGAAAAATGGGGCTACGAGAACTCACCTCAAGTAAATCTTAAGCAACCAAATCTCAATCACACAAGCAAATGCAACGACGTTCGCACACGAACTCGTCCAGTTAATGTCCCATTAAATCATTTATTTCCAAAACAGACTTCACGTTTGATGCATAGAGGCTAGATGCATTGTACAATTACCCATAACAATTTAGTGGTGTGATGGTTGACATCTCATCCCAAAATATCTTATCAATCCGATATCCCAACGATACATACTTATACTATTTAAAGAAAAAAGTTAAGTAATATAAGTAAATATTTATAATAAAAAATTATAAATATATCTCGTATAGTCCCTTTTGGTACCTTTAGTTTCCAGTAAAATAATCATAATATAGTTGAAAATGAAACGTTTACTTATAATAAGTGTGACAACCGTGACTTGAGCGGGTTAGTCAAACCGTTAAAGTTGACTAAAGTATTGATATGAGTTATATTTATGTGCTTATGTGATCTATGTGAGTATCGGTTATCAATCCATGAAGCGTGATCGTCTCATTGTGATTGAATTTATGGTTGTTATGAGTATTTCATTTTGTTCACATTTTTGTGACAATGAAAATGATAGTGTAATTTTATGTGTGTACGTATTATTTTGTGTAAGTATTATGTATGTACGTATTTAAGTATTAGTGATTTGTAGGAGTAAGATTTAGGTCTAGTAATTTGGTTAGATAGATTTTAGTATTATTAAGTTAGGAAAATAAAATATGAAATAAATTTATTTTATAGTCATTTAAAACTAGTTTTATTTTAAAATGTTTTCTAAATTAATAAATGTTAATCGTTAATTATGGGATGAGACTAATTAGTGAATTGAGGTTTTATAATTTATTTATGTAGTAATAAATAAAATTTAGTTGGGAAAATATTAATAAGTAGTGTAATTGTTTCATTTTAAAATATGCGCATTTATCAAGGGTTTTAAGTAAATATGTAATAAGTAATAAAAAAATATATAAAATAAATATGTACTAAAGGGAGAACGAAATTTAT
>BQNB010172205.1:0-13487 GCA_026074375.1 Tanacetum coccineum
AAACGTCAACATAATGGTTGGTGAGAGTCATAGATTTTACGACACCAATACACGATTTAAATAAATTACTGTGATTATAAAAACAAAACAAAGTAGGCGAAGAACTTTGCAACAACATACACATGCAGCACATAACATATAATAGCAACTTAAAGTCCATGAGTAACTTGAAACATATAATCACAGTAATCAAAACATACTTTGCATCATTTCCATCCTAAGAAAACATAGTAAAAATGGGACTATGAAACTCACCTGAATACTCAAACGCAGCTTCCAAATCTCTACACGCGACCAAGCTAAAAGCTCTAGTCCATGTAACACACATATAATGGATGTCTAAGGGTTTAGTTAACCATTACGGGTTACCTCGACACCATGCCCAACCTTAACCATCTTACTAACACTTTTTACTAACTACATACAATTAACTCAAAATTACAGAATTTTAGTGTCTCTTTACGTACCCAAAACCCTTACTTAATGACCTTCATAAATTATACCAAAAATCTCCCATGTTCATTTATGAGTATATTAACTACCTTGTGATTCCCAAGTTATACTTACTTGTGTCACCAAAATGTCCTAATTCGGATCTGATTGCACACCAAAATGTATCACTCTAGCTACCATACTTAGACATGCTTTCAAAGGCTAATTTTTACAGGATTATCCATAGACATATGGAACTTAACTACTGTAGAAGGGCTAAGATTAATTCCATTTTTAAGTATAGGTTTTACCCTCACAAACATGACCTAAATCTGACCCGTATTTACTGATTTGACAACTTTTAGTGCAACCAACATTTGAATGACTTCTCGAACTTAAAAACTTTCAAGGCGGGATTTTCCAAAAAGTAGACTCTTTTGGATTATTCATAGGTTCAAGAAAAATATCAATACATGTTTTTATCATCTAGATATCAGTCGTTGAACACTACCTAAAATACTGCTCAACCTTAAATCAAGTTTTAACGCAAATCTAACCTAACCAATTGCATGAACATGACCCTAATCAAGCCCTAATCATTCTATCACCATTAAATATCATTAATATTCTGAATTTTCTGAAACCCTAGAATCCATCATTGATTTTGTTACATGAATGCATTATTTAAACTAGGATGAACACACTTACCTTGATGATTAGCACCTAAACCACAACTCTTGAATGTTTCTTGGATCCACAAGTGAAAATCAACTTCTTAGGGTTTTGGGGGAGGGGAAATCATACGGCATCAACAAAAGGGGGAAAGGATGGGCCAAGTTTGGGTTTTAATTTAAATCCTACAAGTCCTAGTCCAATTCTAACTTAGTTTAGTAAAAAAAATTCTTTTAAACCCAAAACCGGACGCACCATATATATACATATATTTTTTTATTTTTTTATTAAATTATTAATTATCTAATTTACTTCATTTCTTTAAGTTTTTATAAAAACCTAAGCTAATTTGATTAAACATTTTTACTTAAACGCTACTTACTAAACTTTCTAAATATAACTTTCATTTTACCAAACCACTTTCTATTTTTAGAAACTTTGCTACAAACTTCTATATTTCACTCACCTATTTTTTTTCTAAAATATCACATTTCCCATAAACATTTAACACTTAATCACCAATAATTGACATAGCAATGCATGCAACACGTCTTTCATTTCCATTATCACAAAATAAGAGTTAAGCGTTAAGCGTTTATGCTTGTGGTTTGGTTAGATTTGCGTTAAAACTGGATTTAGGGTTGAGCAGAATTTTAGGTCATGTTCAACGACTGTTATCTTGGTGATAAAAATGAATATTGATATGTTTCTCAAATCTATGAATAAGCCAAAAGAGTCTACTTTCTAGAAAATCCGGCCTTAAAGGTTTTTAAGATCGGGAAGTCATTCAAATAATTTGTATACTAAAAGTTATTAAAATAGTAAATACGGATCATAATTAGGTCATGTTTGGGAGGGTAAAACTTATATTTAAAAATGGAATTAAGCTTAGCCCTTATACAGTAGTTAAGTTCCATATGTCTATTGGTAATCTTGTGAAAATTAGCCTTTCAAAGCATGTCTAAGTATGGTAGTTAGAGTGATATAATTTGGTGTGCAATCAGATCTGAATTAGGATAGTTTTGAAGTTTAATTTTATTTGAGTTAGTTACACATGTAAGTAATACTTGGGAATCACAAGGTAGTTAAAATACTCATAAATGAACATGGGTGATTTTTGGTATAAATTATGAAGGTCTTTACGTAAGGATTTTAAGTACGTAAAGAGACACTAAAATTCTGCAATTCTAATTCAATTATAAGTAGCTAGTGTAAAGTGTTAATGAGATGGTTATGGTTGGGCATGGTGTCGGGGTGACTCATGATGGTTAGCTAAACACTTAGACATCCATCATATGTGTGTCACATGGACTAGACCTTTTAGGTTGGTCGCGTGTAACATTGTTTATTTATTTGTATAGTTGCGTGTTGAGATTTGGAAGATGCGTTTGAGTATTCAGGTGAGTTTCATAGTCCCTCTTTTCACATCGCTTTTAAATTGGGATGGAAATGATGCAAATGGATTTGAAATGTTCTAATTACTACGATTATGTATCTTTATTTTGAAAGTGTATGGACTTTACTTGGCTATTGTATGTTACGTGCTAAATGCTTATGTGTATTTGGATCGGGGGTAACGTTCCTACCCATTTGTTGTGATATTGGATAGGGGTAACGTTCCTACCCATGTGAAGTAATGGTTTTAATGGATCGGGGGTAACGTTCCTACCCAAGTATTGATACTTGTTGGATCGAGGGACACGTTCCATTCCCATTCTCATTATGGTTACATTTACATGTTAGCTTGTATGATAGTACAATAATTATCCTGCCATGTTTGCATTAATCACAGTAATTATTTATAAGCTTTAATTTTCGTGTCTTAAACCTATGACTCTCACCAACCTTTATGTTGACGTTTTAAGCATCATTTTCAGGTAACCATCTTGAGGATGTTGAAGTTGGGAAGAGTGGCTAGTGAGACCACATGCTTGCATGCGGAGTCATTCTCCTAGAGATTTTATTTATGTCATTTGAATTATTTGATACTTGGTTGTTATTTGATTGTTTATTCTTTTGGAGTATGTTTTTTTGTGGTATAACTTTGCTATCGTAATGCAAGACTCCTTTATCTTGTGTTAGATATTGTCATGAAATAGTTCTCTCTATTGTTGACACCATTGTGTTGTGATGATATCCATGATGTTACGCCTCGTGTTTTCGCCTAGGCAAGGTGTGACATGTTGTGATATACATTGTTGATTGTTCAATTCACTCAAGGTGAGTTCATAGCCTCACATTTTACATTTATAATGATATACAAATTGGACTCAATTGTACATTTTACTTGATTACGTGTTTGCCTAAGTAGCGATAACCTATCTGAGCCCATAATCATGAATTGTCAGTTACAGTTGTGAGCGCGAATGTTATAAATAGATCTATTTGGGATTGACATCCCCGTTCGACTGATTAGCTATCACTAGATAAACAAACACATACCATGTCGAACATAGGATGTTGCGGGTTAGAACATCATCACGGGCAATGTTGGCAATTTATATTGCATTTCATACATGTCGAGCTTCAGTGTCACTAGCTTAGGAAAACGTAATTACATTTTATGATTGTTGTATCTGTTGCATTATCATGGGGAAATCTTGCGGTCCTACATTATACATTTACAAACCTATTAATTCACTCAACAATATGTTGACGTTTTAAAGCAATATCTTTCAGGAGGTCAATAAGGCACGAGGTGCAAGGGATACATTGGTGCTTATATTTTGGATATCACATGGTAAAGATTTAGTTGCATTATATTTTGGGATAAATTGTTATGAACTAAAATCTTGTATTTTGTATTTTGAATAAGTAAAGCTTCAGATTTTTGTAACTAATACTTTGCAAAATCTAATGTATCAGTTTTTAAATGACTTTTTGGTCGTTCTTATATATATTTTGTGATATTGATCTACGATGTACCATCCCCAGACCCATATTCCGCTGCGATCCATTTTGGGGGTGTTACATTATTATTAAGACAAAATAAGTAATAAGCTTTATAAAAATCATATCTTTATAAAAGATTCACCACGACAATACAACTAGTATTTCCTTTATTTCCTTTTTATGATTTTTGAACCAAAGACACAACCTTTTTAAGGTTGTGTAAATTTTTAAAGCTTTGATTTTTAACGATCCGTTTGTACAACTAGCTTCTAAACGTTACAAGGATTAATGTTGGGAATTATACATTCCTGTATAATTGATTTGATGAGACAAAGTAAATACAAGAATGAAACAAGAATCAAACAAGAAGGAAATAAGAAGGATCAAGTCGCAATTAAAGAAGTCTTCAAAGTATGGAGGGACTAAAGTGCAAAAGATAGGACTTCTATGTTAATTAGGATTCTTGTAAACCTAGGAATCTCTAGTATATAAAGAGATCCTAGGTCGTAGAATAAAAAATGATCCATCCATAGAAAACACAGACTTCTCCAATGAGAGTCTGATTACAAACGTTAGTTGTGCTTTAGTATATTATTAGTTAGTACACACCATATTTAGTTGGTGTAGCCCATGTATAGGTTGGGTAAATATAACCGTTCAATGAAAAACCTTGTTTGATAATATTGCTTTCTTATTATTCCGCTGCGTGTTCAATATTATCTGTAAAACGATCCTAGATGGGCTAAACGATTTTCAACATGTGGTATCAGAGCCATGTGGCTCTCGATCTAGGATTCAAGGTTTTATGGTCGAAGAAACCTAAAATTCGTATATGGTTTCTAAGTTCGTATTTTTCTGGGCAGCCATGGTAAAACAGTCATAACTCATTCGTTAACCGTTGGATCGTCGCGAAATTTTAATTGGAGGTTCTATACACATATAGGTACGATCTGACCGGAGCGATCTTTGATTTGAATCCTCAAATTAAAGATATGAATTTTATAAAATTGCTGCAGAAAAGGCGTTTTTCAAGTTTTTGTTTGATGTTATCCTTGTCTCGACTAGCTTTGGTGAGTTGATTCTGGATCAACGATGAACCCTAGTCGAGATGGACATGACTTCACATGCTTAAGTCGATAGAAACAAGCAAGATGTATGTTGGGTTTCAAAGTATTAATGGCACTTTCTTGTTGATTGGTTCATCACAGCAAGTTTTGACATTCGTGATTGGTTGTGAGTAAATATTCTGTGTGAAGAATATTTGGATTCATTTTAATGTTGTTGTCCACATAATCATACATGGATGATGGATCGATGAGGGTTTTGAAGCTGCTCGATGTAATCTTGGTGATTGCTTCATGATCATTGAAACAATAGTAAGTACTGCTTAGGGTAAATTGTAAGTACTGCTCGAATAGCAACAAGTTAGCAACTTATTAGCGACGAATTTGTGATAGTATAACAACAGATAAAGTGTCACTATTTCGAATGGGAGGAAGGAGACATGAGATTAGTGACAGTTTTGTGACAATTAAAGCGTTGCTACATACTTTTTATGTTAATATTGCTTTAACAGTTAGTTTGTGCCGCTGCTTGACATAGTTATAGCTGTTGTTTGGTGTTCATCGAGGGTTATAATTGCCTGTGATTGGGCTGTATTGCTATTGGGCCATGGGATTTTAATTGATGTTATGCTTGAGGTGCTGTTTGTGATAACGACATCAACAGGTGAATTTTAAGGCTAAAGAAGAGCTCGATGTTATTATTCTTCACGTGAAGGTGTGAGTGATGACTGATTGATTATAATATCAACAACAGCAGCAACAAAACAGCAAGAGATGTGGAAACAAGTGATCGTACAAAAGTGGGATTTACTATATGATAGATACACAGGCTTAAGTATATTACGCATAAGTATATTACGCATACTATTGAGCCAAAAGTTTCAATAGTGTTTCTTTGTTATAACGTGGGCTTATGTGAATTATTGGGCTTAAAAGAATATTACTACTGCTATGTTCATGAAAGTACTGCTCGTTGTGATCAAAGTACCGCTGAAAAGATCAAAGGTACTTGCTGCTGTTTAGAAGTACCGCGTAGTGTAAACGCTATCTTAGACGAACTGCTGCTTTATCAGATTATCGGTAATACATAATTTTTGGTTTTTGATGATATGGATCTCGAACGCTTCGTTTAGGGAAGTGAACGGATTGATTTTAAATGTTCTTAAACATTTTAAAAGGCACATTTTGGAGGATATTTGAAAGAGGGTGATTTAACGAAGACGATTGATTATCACTTATTTGATGTTGTAGTTGAGTTTCACAGGTACGTGTTCTTATCATATCTTAAAGGTTGAGACACTTTAAAGATAACTTGTTCGTGCTTACAAAGTGGTGAAGAAGACTTGATGAATCTAGCAAAGGTGTACGATCTACCTTATGATGCTTACTACGTACATTTGCTATCACTTAAAGGTGTTATTCAGTGTCTCATATAGTTGAGGATTTTGTCAAGAGACATAGGTCTACTTCTTCACGTGAATCAACAAGACATAAGACACAAGTTTGGGAAATTCAACTTTTTCAACAAATTCGTTATACTCAGTTTTCTTCATCAGTGATCACTACATGAAGCCTACAGAGTTCGAGATTCAAGAGATGGTAAACATATTGGTTTCAGGGGAAGCTTATTGATTAAATGTTTAACCATCTACATGCACCACTTGAGGGGAAGTGTTTCGTTACTACTGCTAGTCATTTATTACTACTGCTAGTTTATATTTCTACTGCTCAAAGTCATTTTTCGTATTATGCTTCATGGAGGGTATTTTGAGTATTGGAAGGCTGGATTAGTAGTTGTGGTATATGATTTGTAGCTGTTATGATCCAAGTTGCATTTCTACAGAAGACCCCTATTGGATGATTACAAAAAGGGGAAGAAGATTATAGAGTTATGATTTGCAGCTTATTATATGTGGTGGCATGATACAAAGGATATCTGATTGAGGGGAAGCTTGGAAGTTTTGTTTCATTCAGGGAGATGATTACATCTCAACTTCAGGGGAAGCTTAGGCTTTATGATGAAGTTCATACACGACTTTGTTTGTTTTGTCATCATCAAATAGGGGAAGATTGTTGGGAATTATAGATTTGATGAGACAAAGTGAATAAAAGAATGAAACAAAAGGACTCAAACGCAAAGCTGGAATTCTTCAAGAGATGGAAGATTTTGAAGATTTCCTAGAAGATCTCCTCATTCAAGTATAAGATAAAGATCAGCTAAAAGATAAAGATCAACATTAATGCTGATTGAAGATTAGTCAAATAGTATTTAATGCTGATTTATAGTTTCCTAATCTTATTTGTTCTTATCCTTTGTAAACCTAGATATCTCTATTATATAAAGAGATATCAGGCGTGTAGTTTAAGTGTGTGTACAAGAGGTAGACGTCTAGAAAAGGTGTGTGTGTGTGTGTGTCTAGGCATGTGAATGCCTAGATGGTTTGGTTGGTTTAGCCTCAAGGATCTTTGATCCCTGTTAGTTTGTAGATAACCGTTCTACAGTTGATCGTGTAGAATTGGGGCTAATAGTGAAAGATAATAAATGAAAAACCTTGTTATGATATCAATGTTCTTATGCTATTTCCGCTATGCATATACTTTATGTTCATTGTTATCATTATCCTAGATAAGGTCTAAACAACCTGAGCTTACAACGATCTAAGGAGTTATTCAAACTCCACAATTGGTATCAGAGCCTGGTGGCTCTTGATCTAGGATCTACAAGGTTTATAAAGAAACCCTAAAAACCCTAATTTTCATGAAATCGATTTGTGGTAAAAGATTTATGGGGTTTTGAAGATTAATTGCTATGATGATGCTTATAATCGTCCTCTCTACCTGCTTAGGTATGCAATACGATTATCAAATGTTGTTATTATTCTTTTAGGGTTTCGCATGAACAGTTAGGGTTTCGAGTAGATTGGTGAACCTGACGTGAAGAAAAGAGCATGTTGTGCGACATCGTATAAGTTTCATGTTATGGGTTCGTGATTCAGATTGAAGATTGTTTGATTAATAGGGTTACGTCGAGACACAAGTAAGTTTGGTGATCATGGTGTAAAGAAAACCTAAGGTTTAACCTAGAGTTTTTGATCATTTTTCTTGTCAACATGAAACTAACAGAAGCTTTTTTGTTTGTACTGCTCTTTTGGATTCGATCATAAGTTGTACTCTCAAAATTATTAATACTAGCCACCTTCCAGTTAATACTGTTGGTTTGACTTTATAGTACGCTTAGATCTATGGTTAATACTGCTCGATATATGTTTATATGTTCAAGTTTATGTTTGTACTGACTTGCTTAGTTTGTTCCGAGAAACGAGGTTTGTAACTGCTAATGTTTTCCGAGATAAAGCAGTTCATAATGCAGGGGCTAGTCTGATATCGGAACATACCTTGTTTTTGGATAGAATTTGGATCTCGAACAGAACTATTTTTCAAATAGTTTATTCTTATTGATTTATGGCTCGTATTTTTGGAGAATTATTGAAGATGTGATTACGAAGAAGATTGTTTCTCACTTATTTGACGATGAAGTGGAATTTCTTAGATGCGTGTTCTTATCATATCTTTTAGCCTTGGAGATAACTTGTTCCTGCTTCATGATTTTATTGATAATGAAATTGATTAATCTAGTTTACCTGAGTAAGGAGAAACCGTTGTAGTAACTCACAGGTATTATACATCGACTAAATGAGTTACGTTTTGTGCTTAGTGTCCTCATAGAAGATGAGTATTTTATCAAGAGATTCGGAGGTCTACTCTTCGGATGAAGAAGTGTGAGTTTCTTGTATCCTATTTTAAGTGCAAGATATAGACACAAGTTTGGGTTAATTCTAACTTCACCATCAAGTTTCGTTATACTTAGTTTTACTTCATGCATTGATCACTACATAGAGCCTACAGAGTTCGAGATTCAAGAGATGGTAAACATATGGGTTTCAGGGGAAGCTTATTTGATTAAATGTTTAACCATCTACATGCACCACTTGAGGGGAAGTGTTTACAAGTTGCTTATCTACTGAAGACCGCCCCTAATGGATATTACAAAAAGGGAAGAAGATTATAAAGATATGATTAGCAGTTTTATATTATCATAAATGGTGGCATTAACAAAGGATATCCTGATTAAGGTAAGCCAATGGAATGTTTTGTTTCATTCAGGGAGATGAATTACATCTTCATCTTCAGGGACTGCTTTGGCATTATGATGAAGTTCGACCACAACGTTTGTTGTTTTTGTCATCATCAATTAGGGGAATATGTTGGGATCGTAAATTTGATGAGACAAAAGAAATAAAAGAATTAAACAAACGGAACAGAATCGTCCATTAAAGAATTCTCCAGCTGGTGGATACTTATTAAAGATTTGGTCAAAGATGTAAAGATACTGATAGGAAACATATTAATGTATAATGTGAATTACATATTTTCCATTATCTAATTGATTAACTCCTTTGTAAGCCTAATATCCCTCTAAAAAAAGAGGTATTTAGGTGGTGTAGGTTTAAGATATCCAGAAAGAGTGTGAACACAAGGTGTGCACAAGATGTAGACGTTTAGAAAAGGGTGTGTGTGTGTCTAGGCAAATGTGAATGCCTAGATGGTTTGGGTTGTGGGTTATAGCCTCAGGATCTTTGATCCCTATAGTTTATAGATCAACGCGTTCTACATGTTGATCGTGTAGAAATGGGGCTAATAATGAAAGATAATGAATTAAAAACCTTATGTTATGATATCAATGTTTCTTATGCTATTTCGCACTTGCATATACTTTATGTTCATTGTTATCATTATCCTAGATAAGGTCTAAACAACCTGAGCTTACAACGATCTAAGGAGTTATTCAAACTCCACAAAATACCTTTTTAATAAGCAAGATGCTAAGCCGAGGTTGCTCCGGTGGGTTCTCCTCCTTCAAGAATTTGATATCATCATCCGTGATAAAAAAAGGAGCCGAGAACCTCGCGGCCGACCATTTGTCCCGATTAGAGAATCCTCACCAAAGTGTGCTCAATAAAAAGGAAATAAATGAAACGTTTCCTCTCGAAACACTTAGTATGGTATCTTTTCGTGGTGATTCTAGTACCCCATGGTTTGCCGATTTTGCTAATTACCATGCGGGGAACTTTGTTGTTAAAGGGATGTCGTCCCAACAAAAGAACAAATTCTTCAAAGACGTGAAGCATTACTTTTGGGACGACCCCTTCTTGTTTAAAATCTGTGCGGATCAAGTCATCCAGTGGTGTGTTCACGACCAAGAAGCCATTGATATTCTTAAGGCTTGCCACAATGGACCCACCGGGGGACATCATGGCCCGAACTACACCGCCAAAAAGGTGTTTGACTCCGGTTTCTATTGGCCCACAATTTATCGTGATGCCCATGACTTGGTCAAATCTTGTACTCTTGCCAACGTCATGGGAAATCTCGCAGAAAGATGAAATGCCCCAAAATGCCATCCAAGTTTGCGAGATTTTTGACGTTTGGGGTATCGATTTTATGGGGCCGTTCCCCGTCTTCACGAGGGAACAAGTATATACTCGTGGCGGTCGATTACTTATCTAAATGGGTCAAAGCAAAAGCGCTCCCCACCAACGACGCCCGAGTTGTTGTTAAAATTTTAAAATCTCTCTTTGCTCGGTTTGGAACTCCCCGCGCTATCATTAGTTATCGGGGTACGCACTTTTGCAATGATCAATTCGTAAAGGTCATGCTTAAGTACGATGTCACTCACCGTCTTGCTACCGCATATCACCCACAAACTAGTGGGCAAGTGGAAGTCTCCAACAGTGGTTTGAAAAGAATCTTGGAAAAGAATACTAGAGAAATTAATTCATCCTAGATCATGTTCTAAACAAACAAGAGCTTAAACGATCAAAGAACCTATCACGTGTTTTAGGTTTTCACATAGATGACGCACTATGGGCCTTTCGTACCACTTTCTAAACACCCATCGGGTGTACTCTTTACAAGCTCGTGTACGGAAAGGCATGTCATCTACCGTTCGAGCTCGAGCACAAAGCTTATTGGGCCTTAAAGCATGATAACTTTGACCTTAAGTCCGCGGGTGATCACCAGAAAGTTCACCTCAATGAATTAAATGAACTTCGTGATCAAGCCTACGAGAACTCTTTGATCTACAAAGAAAAGACAAAGAAGATCCACGACTCCAAAATTAAGAACCGCGTTTTTAACGTTGGTGACCGAGTCCTTCTTTTTAATTCTCGATTGAAGATTTTCTCGGGTAAACTTAAAACCCGTTGGACCGGACTGTTCACCATTGCCCATGTGTACCCTTATGGCACCGTCGAGTTATCTCAAATCGACGGGCCAAACTTCAAGGTGAATGGTCATAGACTTAAGCATTACTTTGGAGGGGACATACCACATATGATTATCCCGGATCTCCAAACCTTCCCCAAGGACCAATGAATTCGGGGACGGGTCAAGCTAAGTGACCTTAAACAAGCGCTTCGTGGGTGGCAACCCATGCTTATCCTAATAATAGTAGTAGTAATGAATAAGTGTTTTGTGACATGAGGAGGTGTGCCTCTTCCATTCTCATGTGCTTGTGTTTTTGTGATGATTGTCTAGGATTGTCCCGGATGTTTGAAGCCTCACGTGCTTGCGGTTTTTGTCTTTCGTTCACTCAAGCTTCACATCCTCAGCTTCATTTTGGGAATCCAATATCCTAATCTAATCGACTAACGTTTATCATTTGGCATACTTAATAAATGGCCTTAGATTTACGTAAGAGACCCTTCGTAAAACATTGAGGACAATGTTTAGTTCTAGTATGGGGGGATCTATCGATTTGATTTTGCCTGCAGCCGTTGTTTTCATGTAATCACGTTTTTACCACCAAAATACCAAAAAATTTAAAATTTTAAAAAAATTTCAAAAATAAAATAAGTGTTTTATCACAATTTTGACTTTCCTGCTGGGTAGAATAAGAATAAATTTTGACTCGATCGAGCATGTTGAGCTCTAGCTTGTTCCTTAACTTTTAGACTAAGCATTCGCGGATCTTTGCGAAGAACAAAAAATGATAGAGTTAATTATGAGTTAGATGCTAAACAAGGATTAGTTGGAAATCTTAAGAGCTCATAGTGTAGTTTGTGGCTTTTTCTCCCATAAGCTCCTAAACCGTGGGCTAATAAAAGTTTACTGCATCTTGCCGGCTCATAACTGATGTTGCAGTCTTCTAAATAAGGCACATAGTAATTATCTGAGACTGATAAAAGTTTGTTGTATCTTGCCGGCTCACAACCGATGTTGCAACCTTCTAAAAGGTCGAGGATTTCATTAGTTTAATAGATGTGTAATTATATTAAGAGTAGTAAACGTGAATTAATAAATATAGGGAAAATCTCTTTTTCTTAAATTTAAATATGCTTTTGAACTAAGACTATTACATTTTAAGTTGTAATTTTATGTATATACGGTAAATCCAAGGGTGTTGAAACCGAAGGTTCGTGAGTCCCGATACTAGTCTCTGTGGGGTGTCAAAATCCTGGTCACTTAGCCGCAAGGTTGGGATGTGCCGAGACGAAAGTTGCTACATGGGATGATCTCGCCTTCAAACTCATTACTTTTTGGGTGGAACGTGACACATAGAAATTTTGCAAAATAATGATCTATGGTTGAAATTCAAAATAAGCACACTAACATAATATGAAATAATTGACGGGAGTGAAAAGTTTACAAGGTACAAGTATGAGTAGTGTTAGCATCTTAGCTCATATTTAATGGTGATTTTGTTTTTAAGCTTGGTTTGGGACGAGTGAAAAGTCGAGAACGATGAATTTATCCTTTCTGGAGCATTTTAGGAATGAAATGCGTCTTGTTCTATGACCCTAAAGTTATAAAAAATAACAAAAGTCAAATATGTTAGTTAGTTGCTTAAATAGAAAAATACAAAAAAAATGAGAAAAAAAGGAAAAATACAAAAATATTAGTGGTAGTAAGTGTAAATATTTAAAAATGGTCGAAACGGGGCTTTTTCAAAACTATTGACTCTTTAATTCCCCTTGATGAACACTTAGCTACTTTCTGAGGTAATTAGTCGAGGGGGATTGAGATTCTTGGTTTTCCTAAGTGTTTACTTATAGCATTGCGTGAGGACACGACAATATCTTAGTATGGGGGATTTTGGTATGTGTTTAAATATACATACCTTTGACCATTAAAAACAGACTTAAATGACCAAAAACGTACCCAAAAATACATTGTATTTGTATGTTTTGCATTTGTATTGTGTAGGAAATGGATATCCGAGAAAAGGACAAAAACGAAGCCAAAACAACAAAACCGAGCACGAGAACGGAAAGAGCGTGAAGAAAAAGTCAAAATCAAAGCCAAAAATCAAAAAGTCAAAGTCAAAAAGTCAACCAAAGTCAACCCCGATAAAGTCAAAGTCAAAGC
>BQNB010172206.1:0-13487 GCA_026074375.1 Tanacetum coccineum
ATATATCTTGTGTTATTGATCTATGAAGTAACACGCCCCGGACCCTTATTCTGCTGCGACCTAATTTGGGGGTGTTACATATTGGTATCAGAGCCAAGGTTGTAGAGAACCAAGTCAAATATTTTTGCTGAACTATAACCGTTTTCAAACATTGCTTACACACAAAGGGGTTTGCACGGGACATACATACGTGCATACATTCATACATACACTAGTTGTTGCATTAGTTGGTTATACTAGATGCATTCATAATTAATATACGTGTTTATATTATACTACGTATATACCATACCAGTCTTATATAATATAGTTATATAAGTTATTTTTGCTTGTTACAGAAGTTAGGTCGTCTGATTCCGCGGTTACCTATACTTTCGTCCACTCTGAGGCACAATCTTAGAGTATCCCGTCTGAGGATCCTTACGAGGAGGCTGCACGACAGTTGTTGGAGCAGGCACCATGTCCTTCAGAGTATGTACCTGATCCCATGGAGCTAGAGGATCATATACCAGTGTATATTCCAGAGCCTGAGCACCCTGATGATTTAGTGCCAACTGAGGATGAGGCACCTATAAAGCCATACATTACTGAGGTTGCTTCTGCACCTACACCGCCACTACCACCACCATCCCTTCTACCCACACTTATCTGACCCCCACATACTAGACCAGCCATGGCTTAGAGGAGAGCTATAGCACCATCCATATATCATTCACTACTTCCAGCAGGGACGCCACCATTGTTACCTATACCACTACCTGCACCATCCACTAGCCACAGAGTTGACATTCCCGAGGCTGACACGCCACCTCGGAAGAGGCTACTACTTACTGCTCCCACACCTAGGGTTGAGGTTAGGGAGAGCTCTGCTGCTGCTGTTGTTAGATAGCCAGGATCTACTATGGCCCACAGGGTTGATCATGGTTTTGAAGACACTGTGGATACTAGGGTTCGAGATACTGAGAGGAGGACTATGGCCGCCGTAGAGGTAGTCAACCTGAGGGTCAGTTACCAGGTAGATGTTCGCAGGAGAGAGTGTTTGGGGTTTTATTCACGACATTAGGAGGCCCAGGAGGACCGGGCTGCTGTGAGAGCTGAGATTGAGATATTGAAGAGAGAGAGGCTTGCTTACGAGCAAGAGAGCATCGAGACCCTTCAGGCCTTGGCTAGGTCTCAGGCTTACAGCACTATTTTATAATTGGACAAAAGTGGATATGTTTTATATTATGATTACGTTTTGCCTAAGTAGCGATAACCCTAGTTGAGCCCATTATCATGAACTGTCAGTTACTGGATTGTGAGTGCGAATGTTATGAATAGATCTATTGGGATTGACATCCCCATTCGGGTGATTAGCTATCACTGGGAAAACGAACGTATACCATGTCGAACATAGGATGTTGCGGGTTAGAACATCATCATGGGCAATGTAGGCCATTTATATGGTATTCATTTATGTCGAGCTTCAGTGTCATGAGCTTAGGGCAACGTAATTACATTTATATGATGTCTGCATCTGTTGCATTATCATACACTTGGGAAATCTTGTGGTCCTACACCATATAATTTATTGAACCTATGAATTCACCAACATTATTATTGACGTTTTAAAGCAATGTTTTTTAGGAGGTCAATAAGGACAAGGTGCAAGGGATACATTGGTTGTTTTGATTTGGATATCATGCAATAAAGATTGTTTCGCATTACATTTTGTATATCTGTTATGGGATAGAAATCTTTAAAATTTGAACAAGTAAACAAGTGAAGCTTCGGGCTTATGTAACAAATACGTTGTTAAATCCAATGTATCGGTTTTAAACGACTTTTGGTCATTTTATATATATCTTGTGTTATTGATCTATGAAGTAACACGCCTCGAACCCTTATTCCACTACGACCTAATTTAGGGGTGTTACAGATTGGTATCAAGAGACAAGATTATAGAGAACCAAGTCAAATGTTTTTGTTGGACTATAACCGTTTTCAAACATTGCATACACACAAAGGGGTTTGCACGGGGCATACATACGTGCATACATTCATACATACACTAGTCGTTGCATTAGTTGGTTATACTAGATGCATTCCTAATTGATATACCTGTTTATATTATACTTCGTATATACCATACCAGTCTTATATAATACAGTTATATAAGTTATTTTTGCTTGTTACAACAGTTATGTCATGTGATTCCGCGGTTACCTATACTTCCGTCCACTCTAAGGCACGATCTTGGAGTATCCCGTCTGAGGATCCTTACGAGGAGGCTGCCCGACAGTTGTTGGAGCAGGCACCACATCCTTCAAAGTATGTACCTGATCCCATAGAGCTAGAGGATCATGTACCAGTGTACATTCCTGAGCCTAAGCACCCTAAGGATTTAGTGCCAACTGAGGATGAGGCACTTATAGAGCCATACATTACTGAGGTTGCTTCTACACCTACACTGCCATTACCACCACCATCCCTTCTACCCACACTTATCTGACCCCCACATACTAGAGCAGCCATGGCTCAGAGGAGAGCTACATCACCTTCCATATATAATTCACTACTTCCAGCAGGGACGACACCATTGTTACATATACCACTACCTGCCCCATCCACTAGCCGCAGAGCTGACATTCCCGAGGCTGACATGCCACCTCGGAAGAGGCTACTACTTACTGCTCCCATACCTAGGGTTGAGGTTGGGGAGAGCTCTGCTACTGCTGCTGCTAGACAGCCAGGATATACTATGGCCCACAGGGTCGATCATAGTTTTGTAGACACTGTGGATACCCGGGTTCGAGATACTGAGAGGAGGACTATGTCCGCCGTAGAGGTAGTCAACCTGAGGGTCAGTTACCAGGTAGATGTTTGCAGGAGAGAGTGTTTGGGGTTTTATTCACGACATTAGGAGGCCCAGGAGGACCGGGTTGCTGTGAGAGCTGAGATTGAGATATTGAGGAGAGAGAGGCTTGCTTACGAGCAAGAGAGCATCAAGACCCGTTAGGCCTTGGCTAGGTATGAGGCTTACAGCACTGTTTTATAATTGGACACAAGTAGATAAGTTTTATATTATGATTACGTTTTACCTAAGTAGCGATAACCCTAGTTGAGCCCATTATCATGAACTGTAAGTTACTGGATTGTGAGCGCGAATGTTATGAATAGATCTATTGGGATTGACATCCCCATTCGAGTGATTAGCTATCACTAGGAAAACGAGCGTATACCATGTCGAACATAGGATGTTGCGGGTTAGAACATCATCACGGGCAATGTAGGCCATTTATATGGAATTCATTTATGTCGAGCTTCAGTGTCATGAGCTTAGGGCAACGTAATTACATTTATATGATGTCTGCATCTGTTGCATTATCATACACTTGGGAAATCTTATGGTCCTACACTATACAATTTATCGAACCTATGAATTCACCAACATTATTATTGACGTTTTAAAGCAATGTTTTTCAGGAGGTCAATAAGGACAAGGTGCAAGGGATACATTGGTGGTTTTGATTTGGATATCACGCAATAAAGATGTTGTCGCATTACATTTTATATATCTGTTATGGGACAGAAATCTTTATAATTTGAAAAAGTAAACAAGTGAAGCTTCGGGCTTATGTAACAAATACTTTGTTAAATCTAATGTATCGGTTTTAAACGAATTTTAGTCATTCTATATATATCTTGTGTTATTGATCTATGAAGTAACACGCCCCGGACCCTTTTTCTGCTGCGACCCAATTTGGGGGTGTTACAGATTGGTATCAAGAGCCAAGGTTATAGAGAACCAGGTCAAATGTTTTTGCTGGACTATAACCGTTTTCAAACATTGCATAAACACAAACGGGGCATACATACGTGCATACATTCATACATACACTAGTTGTTGCATTAGTTGGTTATACTAGATGCATTCATAATTGATATACGTGTTTATATTATACTACGTATATACCATACCAGTCTTATATAATATAGTTATATAAGTTATTTTTGCTTGTTACAGCAGTTATGTCGTCTGATTCTGCGGTTACCTATACTTTCGACCACTCTAAGACACGATCTTAGAGTATCCCGTCTGAGGATCCTTACGAGGTGGCTGCACGACAGTTGTTGGAGCTGGCACCACGTCCTTCAGAGTATGTACCTGATCCCATAGAGCTAGAGGATCATATATCAGTGTACATTCCTGAGCCTGAGCACCCGGAGGATTTAGTGCCAACTGAGGATGAGGCTCTTATAAAGCCATACATTACTGAGGTTGCTTCTGCACCTACACCGCCACTACCACCACAATCCCTTCTACCCACACTTATCTGACCCCCACATACTAGAGCATCCATGGCTCAGAGGAGAGCTATAGCACCATCCATATATCATTCACTACTTCCAGCAGGGACGCCACCATTTTTACCTATACCACTACCTGCACCATCCACTAGCCACAGAGTTGACATTCCCGAGGCTGACACGCCACCTCAGAAGAGGCTAATACTTACTGCTCCCAGCAAGAGAGCTGAGATTGAGATTGAGATATTAAGGAGATTAGGAGGTTTTATTCATGAGATTATGCGGTTTTATTCACGAGATTAGGGGTTTTATTCACGACAAGGCTGCTGTGAGAGTTGAGATTGAGATATTGAGGAGAGAGAGGCTTGCTTACGAGCAAGAGAGCATCGAGACCAGTCAGGCCTTGACTAGGTCTTAGGCTTACAACACTGTTTTATAATTGGACAAAAGTGGATAAGTTTTATATTATGATTACGTTTTGCCTAAGTAGCGATAACCCTAGTTGAGCCCATTATCATGAACTGTCAGTTACTGGATTGTGAGTGCGAATGTTATGAATAGATCTATTAGGATTGACATCCCCATTCGGGTAATTAGCTATCACTAGGAAAATGAGCGTATACCAAGTCGAACATGGGATGTTGCGGGTTAGAACATCATCACGGGCAATGTAGGCCATTTATATGGAATTCATTTATGTCGAGATTTAGTGTCATGAGCTTAGGGCAATGTAATTACATTTATATGGTGTATGCATCTGTTGCATTACATACACTTGGGAAATCTTGTGGTCCTACACAATACAAATTATCAAACCTATGAATTCACCAACATTATTATTGACGTTTTAAAGTAATGTTTTTTAGGAGGTCAATAAGGACAAGGTGCAAGGGATACATTGGTGGTTTTGATTTAAATATCATGCAATAAAGATGTTGTCGCATTACATTTTGTATATCTGTTATGGGATATAAATCTTTATAATTTGAACAAGTAAACAAATGAAGCTTCAGGCTTATGTAACAAATACTTTGTTAAATCCAATGTATCGGTTTTAAACGACTTTTGGTCATTCTATATATATCTTGTGTTATTGATCTATGAAGTAACACGCCCCGGATCCTTATTCCGCTACGACCCAATTTGGGGGTGTTACAGATTGGTATCAAGAGCCAAGGTTATAAAGAACTAGGTCAAATGTTTTTGCTAGACTATAACTGTTTTCAAACATTGCATACACACAAAGGGGTTTGCACGGGGCATACATACGTGCATACATTCATACATACACTAGTTGTTGCATTAGTTGGTTATACTAGAGGCATTCATAATTGATATACGTGTTTATATTATACTACGTATATACCATACCAGTCTTATATGATATAGTTATATATGTTATTTTTGCTTGTTACAGCAGTTATGTCGTTTGATTCCGCGGTTACCTATACTTCCGTCCACTCTAAGGCACGATCTTAGAGTATCCCGTCTGAGGATCCTTACGAGGAGGCTGCACGACAGTTGTTGTAGTAGGCACCACATCCTTCAGAGTATGTACTTGATCCCATGGAGCTAGAGGATCATGTACCAGTGTACATTCCTGAGCTTGAGCACCCTGAGGATTTAGTGCTAGCTGAGGATGAGGCACCTATGGTGCCATACATTTATGAGGTTGCTTCTACACCTACACTGCCACTACCACCACCATCCCTTCTACCCACACTTATCTGACCCCCACATACTAGAGCAGCCATGGCTTAGAGGAGAGCTATAGCACCATGCATATATCATTTACTACTTCTAGTAGGGACGCCACCAATGTTACCTATACCACTACATGCACCATCCACTAGCCGCATAGCTAACATTCCTGAGGCTGACACGCCACCTCGAAAGAGGCTAATAATTACTGCTCACACACCTAGGGTTGAGGTTGGGCAGAGCTCTGCTGCTGCTGCTGCTAGACAGCTAGGATCTACTATGGCCCGTAGGGTCGATCACAGTTTTGTAGACACTGTGGATACCAGGGTTCGAGATACTAAGAGGAGGACTATGGCCGCCATAGAGGTAGTCAACCTGAGGGTTAGTAACAAGGTAGATGTTCGCAGGAGAGAGTGTTTGGGGTTTTATTCACGATATTAGGAGGCCCAGGAGGATCGGGCAACTATGAGAGCTAAGATTGAGATAATGAGGAGAGAGAGGCTAGCTTACGAGCAAGAGAGCATCGAGACCCGTCAGGCCTTGGCTAGGTCTGAGGCTTACAACACTGTTTTATAATTGGACACAAGTGGATAAGTTTTATATTATGATTACGTTTTGCCTAAGTAGCGATAACCCTAGTTGAGCCCATTATCATGAACTGTCAGTTACTGGATTGTGAGCGCGAATGTTATGAATAGATCTATTGGGATTGACATCCCCATTCGGGTGATTAGCTATCACTGGGAAAACGAGCGTATACCATGTCGAACATAGGATGTTGCGGGTTAGAACATCATCACGGGCAATGTAGGCCATTTATATGGAATTCATTTATGTCGAGCTTCAGTGTCATGAGCTTAGGGCAACGTAATTACATTTATATGATGTCTGCATCTGTTGCATTATCATACACTTGGGAAATCTTGTGGTCCTACACTATACAATTTATCAAACCTATGAATTCACCAACATTATTATTGACGTTTTAAAGCAATGTTTTTCAGGAGGTCAATAAGGACAAGGTGCAAGGGATACATTGGTGGTTTTGATTTGGATATCATGCAATAAAGATGTTGTCGCATTACATTTTGTATATCTGTTATGGGATAGAAATCTTTATAATTTGAAAAAGTAAACAAGTGAAGCTTCGGGCTTATGTAACAAATACTTTGTTAAATCCAATGTATCGGTTTTAAACGACTTTTGGTCATTCTATATATATCTTGTGTTATTGATCTATGAAGTAACACGCCCCGGACCCTTATTCCGCTGCGACCTAATTTGGGGGTGTTACAGATTGGTATCAAGAGCCAAGGTTATAGAGAACCAGGTCAAATGTTTTTGCTGGACTATAACCATTTTCAAACATTGCATACACACAAAGGGGTTTGCACGGGGCATACATACGTGCATACATTCATACATACACTAGTTGTTGCATTAGTTGGTTATACTAGATGCATTCATAATTAATATACGTGTTTATATTATACTACGTATATACCATACTAGTCTTATATAATATAATTATATAAGTTATTTTTGCTTGTTACAGTACTTATGTCGTCTGATTCTGTGGTTACCTATACTTTCGTCCACTCTAAGGCACGATCTTGGAGTATCCTGTCTGAGGATCCTTACGAGGAGGCTGCACGATAGTTGTTAAAGCAGGCACCACGTCCTTTAGAGTATGTACCTGATCCCATGGAGCTAGAGGATCATATACCAGTGTATATTCCTGAGCCTGAGCACCCTGAGGATTTAGTGCCAGCTGAGGATGAGGCACCTATAAAGCCATACATTACTGAGGTTGCTTCTGCACCTACACCGCCAATACCACCACCATCCCTTCTACCCACACTTATCTAAACCCTACATACTAGAGCAACCATGGCTCAGAGGAGAGCTATAGCACCATCCATATATCATTCACTACTTCCTATAGGGACGCCACCATTGTTACCTATACCACTACCTGCACCATCCACTAGCCATATAGTTGACATTCCCAAGGCTAATACGCTACCTCGGAAGAGGCTACTACTTACTACTCCCACACCTAGGGTTTAGGTTGAGGAGAGCTCTGTTGCTGCTGCTGCTAGACTGCCAGGATCTACTATGGCCCGTAGGGTCGATCACAGTTTTGTAGACACTGTGGATACCAGGGTTCGAGATACTGAGAGGAGAACTATGGCCGCCGTAGAGGTAGTCAACCTGAGGGTCAGTTACTAGGTAGATGTTCACAGGAGAGAGTGTTTGGGGTTTTATTCATGACATCAGGAGGCCCAGGATGACCGGGGTGCTGTGAGAGCTGAGATTGAGATACTGAAGAGAGAGAGGCTTGCTTACGAGCAAGAGAGCATCGAGACCCATTAGGCCTTGGCTAGGTCTGATGCTTACAGCACTGTTTTTTAATTGGACACAAGTGGATAAGTTTTATATTATGATTACATTTTGCCTAAGTAGCGATAACCCTAGTTGAGCCCATTATCATGAACTGTCAGTTACTGGATTATGAGCGCGAAAGTTATGATAGATCTATTAGGATTGACATCCCCATTCGGATAATTAGCTATCATTAGGAAAATGAGCCTATACCATGTAGAACATAGGATGTTCCGGGTTAGAACATCATCATGGGCAATGTAGGCCATTTATATGGTATTCATTTATGTCAAGTTTTAGTGTCATGAGCTTAGGGCAACGTAATTACATTTATATGATGTCTGCATATGTTGTATTATCATACACTTGGGAAATCTTATGGTCCTACACTATACAATTTATCAAACCTATGAAATTCGCTTCCGGTTTTCTTGATCTCGCGTGGTTTCGTCCCTTGGTGTATTTATATCATATATAGATAGGTTTTAAGGGGTGAGTTCGCGTGTGGCCAATGCACTACCATCTCCGATTCATGAGACTGAGATGCCTGAGATCTGTTTACCGCTTCGTAAGAGGCCGCGTCGTACTACTCCTGGTCCTGGATACGAGGTCGGGGAGAGTTCGGCAGCTGGTGCTGCTCGGCAGTTTAGACCTACCACAGCTGAGGCAGACCTTTATGGATTTTTTGATATGTTAGATACCGCTCCAGGACGCCAGACATCTAGAGAGTTAGGCTATGGTATTACGGATACATGGGATGACCTTGTAGGAGCCATCCAGGAGATTGCACCGACCACCCTAGAGGGGGTCAACCAGAGAGTTACTGAGTTGGTTACTACTGTTGACCAGGAGGATGAGATCATATATTCTCAGCTGGACATAAATACACTAGTTGTTGCATTAGTTGGTTATACTAGATGCATTCATAATTGATATACGTGTTTATATTACTACGTATATACCATACCAGTCTTATATAATATAGTTATATAAGTTATTTTTGCTTGTTACAGCAGTTATGTCGTCTGATTCCGCGGTTACCTATACTTTCGTCCACTCTGAGGCACGATCTTGGAGTATCCCGTTTGAGGATCTTTACGAGGAGGCTGCCCGACAGTTGTTGGAGCTGGCACCACGTCCTTCAAAGTATGTATCTGATCCCATAGAGCTAGAGGATCATGTACCAGTGTACATTCCTGAGCCTGAGCATCCTGAGGATTCAGTGCCAGCTGAGGATGAGGCACCTATAGAGCCATACATTACTGAGGTTGCTTCTGCACCTACACCATCACTACCACCACCATCCCTTCTACCCATACTTATCCAACCCCCACATGCTAGAGCAACCATGGCTCAGAGGAGAGCTACAGCACCATCAATATATCATTCATTAATTCCAGCAGGGACGCCACCATTGTTACCTATACCACTACCTGCACCATCCACTAGCCGCAAAGCTGACATTCTCGAGGCTGACACGCCACCTCGAAAGAGGCTACTACTTACTGCTCCCACACCTAGGGTTGAGGTTGGGGAGAGCTCTGCTGCTGCTGCTAGATAGCCAGGATCTACTATGGCCTGCAGGGTCGATCACAGTTTTGTAGACACTGTGGATACCAGGGTTCGAGATACCGAGAGGAGGACTATGGCCGCCGTAGAGGTGGTCAACCTGAGGGTCAGTTACTAGGCAGATGTTCGCAGGAGAGAGAGTTTGGGGTTTTATTCATGACATCAGGAGGCTCAGAAGGACCGGGCTGCTGTGAGAGCTGAGATTGAGATATTGAGGAGAGAGAGGCTTGCTTACAAGCAAGAGAGCATCGAGACCTGTCAGGCCTTGGCTAGGTCTGAGGCTTACAGCAGGGCACTAGAGGCATGGATTAGAGTGTTAGAGACATCTACTTCCCATTCTCTACCATTACCACCACCCTTCATACTCTCCCCCACCAGACCTGATGCACCATCATTAGGGATACCACCACCCTTACCCATATCAGTTCCTACTTCATCACCACCATTGCTACTACCCTCTGCTAGTCGTAGGGAGGACAGACCCGAGGTTACCTTACCACCTCGGAAGAGGTTAGGTATCGCTCTTGGTCCTGGATACGAGGTAGGAGAGAGCTCATCTGCTGCTGCTGCTAGACCGGCTGGAGGTCTTAAGGAAGACTATAGCTTTGTAGCTACTATGGATAAGGAGATCAGGCGTGATCTGGGGAGAGAGGTTGGATATGGGATCACCGACTCGTGGGACGAGATAGTTGAGACCCTTCAGGGGGCACCAGTTAGTACTGACATGGAGTTGGGTCGACATATGACAGCATTTGAGACTAGGGTTAGGCAAGACACGGATGAGATTTATACGAGGTTAGACGATGAGCAGAGTCAGATGATAGCTATTGGTTGGTCGGCTCAATATGTTGTTTAGAGACAGACGAGCACATGCATATCCCGTCATCAGATAGAAGAGAGCTAGATTGTCCCGAGAGGCTTGGAGGCGATCGATGGATGCGAGTGATCTTGCCCGCGGAGAGGTTATGTCACTGCGCACTACCGTACTGGGTCAGATATCAGAGATTAGAGAGTTGCATGCTGCTGATCGCAGGAGACAGGCTGTGATTTCAGAGATGCTGAAGGCAGACCAGAGGAGATCTACAGAGATGAGAGAGTTGAGGACATCTAATCATACCCGACAACAACAGCTTATACAGACATTGATAGTGATGCAGTCATTATAGGGACAGGTGACTACACTACAGGGATAGGTTACCACACTACAGGGACAGCAGGGACCCGCTGGAGGTCCTACACAGCCAGAGCTGCCAGAGGAGGCTGGTAACAGTTCATAGATTAGATCATGTTATGGCTAGTCATTTTGTATATAGCCTACTAAGTATTACGGGTTTAATCCTGGCTAGTAAGGCTTTAGGTTGTTATGTTTATTTTGTAACCTAAACATTATGATCATTTTGTATCTGGACCATTCATATATGTTTTCCAATTTATATATGAAATGGTTGTATAATGTCACGTCTGTAATCGAATTTGTTTATGAATGAATGTCGATTTGGTTATATCATGGTTGATTACAATTCAGTTATATATTTCACTGTGTGATGTGATCTCACTTTATTTATCATGGATATGTCATGTCATGGTTATGATTTAATGAAATCTAACGGGTATTGTATTTTCTTGTGATTGAAGAAAATGGCACCAAAACGAGCCACAAGGTCAACACCGGTCATAACAACCACAGCCCCAACAGCAACCACCACCACATCGGTCACTAATGCCCAACTTCAAGCAATGATTAACCAAGGTGTCACTGCCGCTTTGGCAGCACTAGATGCAAACAGGAATGGCCATGATAGCCACACTTCGCGAACAGGCGGCAGAAGGACTGAACGCATTGTTCGAGAATGCACTTACCAAGACTTTATGAAAAAACCTCTATATTTCAAAGGCACTGAGAGAGTTGTTGAATTAATTCAATGGTTCGAAAGGATGGAGACTGTTTTCCGCATAAGCAACTGCTCTGTGGAAAATCAGATTAAGTTTTCCACTTGTACTCTTCTAGCAGGTGCTCTAACATGGTGGAATTCCCATGTTTTGACTGTCAGTCATGATGTTGCATATGCAATGACATGGGCCGATCTGAGAAAGAAAATGACTGACAAGTACTGTCCAAGGAACGAGATGAAAAAGCTCGAGGCTGAATTGTGGAATTTGAAAGTGAAGGGTACTGATGTGATAGGGTAACAACCAACTTTCCAAGAACTACAGCTGCTGTGTGTAGGATGTTTTCCGGGAGGAGTCTGACAAGATTGAAAGGTACGTCGGCGGATTGCCCGACATGATCCATGGAAATATTGTAGCATCAAAGCCGAAAACCATGCAAGAGGCTGTTGAAATGGCCACTGAACTAATGGATAAGAAAGTCAGCACCATTACTGAAAGACAGGCTGAGAACAAAAGGAAGTTTGAAAACACTTCCCGAAACAATCAAAACCAACAACAACAGAACAAGAGACATAACACTGGAAGGGCCTATACTACAGGGACTGGTGAAAAGAAGCCATACGAGGGATCTAAACCCCTATGCGCTAAATGCAACTATCACCATGATGGTCCGTGTGCTCCAAAATGCCACAAATGCAACAAATTTGGCCATTTTGCTCATGACTGTATGAGTGCGGGAAATGCCAACAATGCTAACAATTAGAGAGGCATTGGGTCAGGCCAGAAACCTACTTGCTTCGAGTGCGGAGTTCAAGGACACTTCAAGAGGGAATGCCCAAAGCTGAAGAACAACAAAAACCGTAGAAATTAAGTTGGTAATGATAGGGCTCCAACCAAAGTGTATGTGGTGGGACATGCAAGGACAAACCCAGATTCCAATATCATGACGGGTACGTTCCTTCTCAACAACCGCTATGCTTCTATATTATTTAATACTTGTGTCGATAGGTGTTTTGTGTCTACTGCATTTAGTTCCCAAATGGATATCACGCCATCTACCTTAGATCAATATTATGATGTCGAACTAGCTAACGGGAGGATAATTGGGTTAAACACTATCCTTAGGGGTTGCACATTAAATCTCCCAAACCACCCATTCAACATAAATTTAATGCACGTAGAACTTTGTAGTTTCGATGCTATAATTGGTATGGATTGGTTGGCAAAGTATCAAGTAATCATTGTGTGTGCCGAGAAGATCGTTCGTATCCCCTGAGGAAATGAAACATTAATTGTTCATGGTGACGGAAGCAACCGGGGACACGAGGCTCGTCTGCACATTATCTCGTGCTCCAAAATACAAGAATACATGCAAAAAGGGTGTCCAGTCTTTTTGGCACATGTCACTACAAATGAGGTTGAAGACAAGTCAGAGAAGAAGCTACTTGAGGATGTACCAATAGTTCAAGATTTTCCTGAAGTTTTTCCTGAGGACTTGCCGGGTCTTCCTCTGACTCGACAAATGGAATTCCAAATTGATTTGGTACCGGGTGCTGCACCTGTAGAACGGGCACCTTATCGATTGGCGCCTTCCGAGATGAAAGAGTTATCAGAGCAACTGAAAGAGCTGTCCTACAAAGGCTTTATAAGAC
>BQNB010172207.1:0-13487 GCA_026074375.1 Tanacetum coccineum
CTAGGATTCATATAGCATAAACTATTTCCTGTATTTTTTCTAGAATTTTTACTTTAAGTTTAGTATTTTTAATCTTTTATTTTCTTTAAAAACTTTAAAAAATCATAAAAAATAGAAAATTAATCAGAAAAATAAAAATCTTTTTTATAAAATTTTCTTTTTATATAAAGTTTGTAGGAAAATTAGTTTCACTTTCGTAGGGTTTAATTTGCAAAAATTCACTTTTTTAAAGAACAGGTTTTGTTCCCTTTCTCGGTTTTCAATTTTTATCTCTCGTTTTAACTCCGTTTTCGTTCTAGTTTTTTTTAAACTTTGTTTTTAGTCCATTAGAATACATTTTAAAATAAAAATAAAAATTGGGTTTAAGTTTGTAGAGTTTAGGTTTTTGGCCTTAGTTTTAATATCCCGTCTCGCGTTTTTAGTTAAATTTTGAGTTTTCATTAATTATCTTTATGCTTAATTGATATTACTTGTTTATTTTGATCTTTTTATTAGTTAAACAAATCAAACTTTGTTCTCTCATTCAAATTACAATCCAAGCTAAAACGTGGTTTCAATTACACCAGTCGTTGGGGGAAAGGATCGGGTGATCATACTTCCCGGTTAAATATACGTATTATATATTGTATTATATATTTTTGAGAGTTAATTTTATCAAGGGTAACTTGGTAATTTTCTTAATTACTCTTTGGAATATCATTATTATAGTATATTTTACAAGTGTATTAAAACTAACAATCACTAGTCAATCACATATGGTATCTTGCTAAACCATCCAAGTATATCTCTTAATTACACAATATTTGTACAAGATTTGCCAAGATTTTGAAATCTTTGTGTTTTGTGTGTGGGATTGATCTTGGCCGCAGGTATCAAAAGGCCAAAAGAGGTCAAATGGTTATTAACCATGGTGCATTTAGTTAATTAGGGAACATTAAGTACAAGGTTTAATTAACCTTATGTTGTACATGTACCTTGTAGATAAAAAAAAGATTTGTTAGTTGGTTATGTCCCATATTCGACCCCTATGGGTTTGTAACACCAGAATTTAATAAATTTTGTGTTTAAGGATTGAAAGTGGGCATTGGTTTGAGTCTAGGTATTTCCGAGGTGCGTCTAAATGTATTTTATTGCGAAACGTAAGCCTTTTACGTGACCAATAAACTTAAAACATGCAAAGTTAATAATTATCTTCCTAATCATTACTTAACACTTGCTTGACGTAAACCTTAGTTTATTTCTTGACCGTTTACGTTAAATGATTATTTCTAGTCTACGCGATTTAGCTTAAAAGTTAAATTAAAGGTAAACGCGTATCGGACTAAGATAATTAGTGAAGAATAATAGAGTTGAAAAATAACCTGAAATTGAGAAATGTTACAACAGTCACTACTAATATAGTATCTCGTAGCTCCTAGTTAATCATTCGGGTATAAGTTAAGCTAACCGGGCCAAGTCAATGGATAACCATGACTTGGTCGGCCTAATGTATGCACTATATAAGCCCTCTCCATCCCATGGAGAGGGTGTTGGTTATTTGTTACACAATCTAATATATTCTACTTTCTCTCTTTACAAGTGATCAACCACCTTTCTTTCTCTCTCTAGGTTTTCCTTAGATTCTCATAGAATACTTGATTTGTGATATCATCAATTGGTATCAGTCACCATGGGGTGATTTTGTGAGGTTGTGTGCATTTTTACATCATCTACATATGTTTTTTTACCTTTTTATATGGTTCGTACACGTCTTTTATAAACTTAAAATTTTTGTTGTTTAAAACCTTCAAGTTTGTGTTTTTATGATGTTACTAGTCTAGATATAGATAGTTGTACAAAAGTGTTGATCCCACTTTAATAGATCGAATTCCTTAAGCTTGTTTAAGGTTTAGTTGTGTTATATAAATCTAACACAACTATAGTAGAAACTGTGTTTAAATGTATTAAAGATTATGCGGAATCTAATCTTTAATATTAAGAAGAATTATCAATGAAACAACAATTCAATGAACATACAATTCAATAAATAAGCTCCAATATTATTAATGATAACAATACGAATACTCTCAAAGTATTAGGGTTACAAAGACCTTGAAGCTATGAATTATAAGTCTAATATTCCTTCAAAAGATTGATAAAAGATATCAAACTCTATGCCCTAGGATCTCCTTTTATAAACCAAGGAGCCCTAGTTAGCTTACAATACTTTCCTAAGTATCCATAATCTTTTCTATAAACAAATAACTTAATACATATCATATAAGCAGTACTAACAACAAACAATACTAACTTATTAAACTCAACAGCATTAACTTATCTCTGGGCAGTCTTAACCTTGAACAATACTAATATTCACTAGCAGTAGTAACTTTGTACTAGCAGTAGTAAACACTCAGCATATTTTCACTAGCAGTAGTAACTATGTACTAGCAGTAGTAAACACTTAGCATATTTTCTTTGAAGTTCATGAGCAGCACTAAATCCAGCTAAGCAGCATTAACACAAACATAAGCAGCAGTAATTCAAACAACATCAATAAGACTTTTAATCCCAAAAATCCTCCCCTAAACTTGATATTCTTCTTCAAAATCATCAAGTTTTTTCATTTAAAGCTTCATCAACACTAGGAGGATGCTTCCAAACACTTATTTACTTCTTAAGTTGTTTCATGATGAATTTAAGAAGCTGATAAGCCATTTCACGTTCATAATCAATTATAAGCTTCTTTTCCAACATCATTAAAAGTGTAAGTGGTGCAAGGGGATACTTCTTCTCTACCAACATATAAATCTGCACATGTTGCATCATCAAGGAATGTACTCCACAGGAGTCATACAACTTCCAATTCAACACTTTGTATTCTTGTTGATTCTTCCATACTTTATCTTCTGCATGTGGTTCAAACATTGTTTTCAAATCACCCCATAACAACAAATCCAAGTCTTCCACAAGTCTTGTTGACTCATATTTAGCTTTTACCAACTTGTGCAAATCTTCCAAATATTCCCTGTTAAAACTTTTAAGCATCTGACTAAAGATCATGTACATTTGATACTTTCCATCAGCTCTCATTATTTGATAATAGCTTTTTCTTCCTTCTTTATAAATCTTCCAGCCAACAATACTTGGAGACTTAACAGCTAAAGGTATAGCATCAATTGCTACTTCTTCTTCATCTGGAATGATTTCCATTAACTGTTTAAGCTCTGCTATTTCTTTGTCATCTTCCACCTTTTGCTTCTTTATAATCTCTTGTACCAGCTCTGTTCCTGCTCTTATTTCTTTGCCTTACACCAAATCTGTTCTAAAGTCTTCAAATGTATTTACCCTTTTGAATGTTGTGTCAAACATCTCTTGGATAGAATCAAACTCTTTCAACTTTAAATCTTTGAGCTTGTATCCTTCCATGTTCTTTAGGTAAGTACACATTATCTTTCTCTGTTGAGCTTTTGTTGGTGGTTTGTTTCTTTTCTCTTCTGCTCTTTTAGCTGCAAAATGCTTTCTTCTTTTCTCTAAGAGTTGTTGAAATAATGTAGCCTTTTCTTCAATAGACAACTCTTCTTGTTCTTGTGCTTGCATTCTTTCAGCCAATTGATGATCAGCATCAATCTTTGCCTGTATATCATCTCATGTTTCAATCAAGGCAATATTGGCTTCTTCTTCTTTTTCAGCTTTCTCTCTTACAAGTCTTTCTTCTTCATTAAATTTAGCTTGTAAATTTAAAGCAGTTTCTTCATCAAGCCTGATTAGATCTTTCTTGTTCATAGGCTTCACAGGTTCTATCAATATCCCTTTACCTTTGTCCTGTGATTGTTGTGAAGATATTGTTGTTGTAGATTCACCCAGCTCTTGTATAACAACCCCTTTCTTCTTGGGTTTTGTACTTTTCATTTCTTCAAGTACTTGAGCCAAAGTAATATCATCAATAGTTGTAGCAAACACCTCCTCACCAGCAGAAACATTCACATCATGAACACTAACCAGGGTAATTTCTTCATCTGCATCAATAGCATCAATCCTCCCCTGTTTGGATGCATCCTCACCTAAACTTTCTTCATTATTAGAGGATTCTACCCTAGCAGTCAAACCAACTTTGTATAATCTCTTCAGCCTATGAATTCTTGACCTATCTTTCTTTTCAAGCTTCTTGACCCTCCTTTTCAAACTAGCAATCTCATTATGTTGAGTGGTCTTTGTCTTCTCCAAATCAAGAACCCGGTTTTGTAAAGTGGTACATAATGCCATCAATTCATCAAGTTTAAGTCTATCCTCATCACTTCGAAGTGTGTTACCTCTTGCGAGCAGTGAATCATTAGAATGTTTAGATACACTCTCAAACCTAGTTTGAGCAATAGTATCCCCCATGGTTTCTTGGCACCAGGGACCACCACCTGAATTAGTTCCTTGGGAACTAGATTCATTAGGTGTTGCCTTGGATTGGGTCTTATTTATGTTACCACTGTCCTGCTCTACTTCTAAGCTAGAAGCAGTAGTGGCAACCCTCACCAAACTGTTACCCAACTCCTTATGCACAGCCTCATCTGCAACATTCTTAATAGGATTACTAGGCTAAGGTACCTGAGTGTCCTTTCTTTTAGGCTTCCTAGGTTGTTGTGTCTTTTAAGGTTGAGTATATGGTTGAATAGAGGTAGGTATGTGATGGGGATCAGCTATAATTGTTGAACCTTCACCTAATTATGATTGGTTTTGTACCATCATTGTTTGAAATAAAGGTGTTACTCTACTAGAAAAACCTTTGCCTACCCTTCTCATATTTCCAAAAATCTTTTTAGTGTGAGAGGGTGCAATATATATTCTCTTATGAGTTGACATCCCATCAAGTTGTTGATCCAAAAATATTTGTACAAACCTTGGATACATCAAAATTTTGCCAGACAAATTATCCAAGTTTCTAATCATACTTTCAAAAATGAATTTTGAAAAATTAAATTTCTGATTTGTAGCTAAGCAGATAATGGCAGATGCCATAGTACTACTAAACTCATTCCAGGCAGTAGTCTTTGGACTTAGACACTGTAAAATAGTATGAATTAGAAATTTCCATTATGGGGAAAAGAATGGTTTATAAAAAGTTAGTTTTGTGAAATTTTCTCATACCCCATCAATGTAAGTTGTTCAAAAATGGTAGAATTTGGTAAACAATCAACACCTTCCTCATCTGCTAGTTGAAGATCTCTTCTAACAGATGATTCAGTGATGATTATCTTCTTGCCATCTACTAGGGCATGTAACTGTTCTTCCCCATTGATAGTTTTGGCCATGACAGTAGACCAGAACTGTTCAATGCAAGAAATATATATAGTAGGATTAATCGTTAATGCATACCTTATAGGGTGTGCATTCAAAAAATCCACAATTTGTTCAAACCCATCACTCTTTGTGGGTTTAGACAAAAACGCGACCATATTATGAGTATCTGCAAACTTTAGAGTCGCCATTTGTGTTGGGTTTTGATAATGGATGATAAAATTAAGTTAGGGTTTGTAATTGGAGAGTATTTGAAAGAATGAAATCGATTAAATGATTGATTGAAACCCTTAATCGAAGTATTTATGAAAAATACCCTCAACAACCCAGCAGTAGTAACTCAGCAGTAGTAAGTTATGCCTAGCAGCATTAACTTTGAGTCACCAGCATTAACTCCAATTCCATTCCAAACAGCATTCCCATCATCAATCTAACTGAAATCATGCAAAGGATATGCGCAACCAGTCAATCATGCTATGCATACCTTCTAACCAATCGACCAATCACGCTATCCTTACCTTTCAACCAAGCCTTTCGATTCCGCTTCTGCAGCAGTATATAATCTCGGTCCCTTACCTTGATGCCTACAGCTCAACTTCTTTTCCAGTGATGTCAAGAATCTGCAAAATACTGCTTTTTCTCTTTGCTTATCCTGCAAAATGTTAGTCCAAAAACCAAGAAAACACAAGCCATAGCAATTTTCACAATTATCACAGTATTAATTATACCTAACAGTATTAAGTATAACTAACAGTAGAAACTCAGCAGTATTAAGTATAACCAGCAGTACTAATGATACTTAACAGCAGAAACTTTTAATGACATGAATAACAATACTAATTCATACAGAAAAAAAAAAACTCCTACAAAAACCATAAAGAGATAAAAAGACTTTCAAGATTTAGCATTCAATACTAGCAATCACATATTGAAATCTACTTACATCAAAAAGCTTTAGTAAGCAAATCTGCAACAGTTCTTGTTCAGTTGTGGATTTTGACCATTTGAATAAATTTCTTTTCATTGCAATCTCTAATAAAATGATGTCTGATCTCTATATGCTTTGTTTTTTAATGAAAAACTGGAATTTTAATTATGCAAATAGTACTGTTATTGTTAATAAAAATCTAGGTATGTATAAAATTGTACCCATAATCAAGTAGTTGATTCTGAATCCAAAGTACTTGTCTACGGCAACTTGAAGCAGCCACATACTCAGCTTCTGTTGTGGAATTTGCAACCACTTCTGATTCTTCATGCTTATATTAATCTAACATCTTCCAAGAAATAGACAACTCTTGTTGTAGACTTCTTATTCAAGCTTGCTGCTTGGATGCTTGCTGCTTTGCGGTGCTGTATTGTCATAATTGCTCTGCTTGAATGCTCTGGCTGCAGGGATTGAGTCAACCTACTGTCTGTTTTAGTTCTTGGTCTGTGCTGCTTTATGCTTATTTCTGGCTAATCTACAACATTCTAAAAACAAGCTCTACTCCTGCTTGAACTCCTGCTCTTCCTGCGCTTATAGCTAAGGCTATACTGCTCTTTAATTTGTGCTCATCTGGCTCCTTCAGCACTTTGTGAATTGCTGATTCTCTATAAGCTGCTAAAGGCTGTAGAACTGTTGCATTACTTTTGCGTCACTACTACTGGGCTTTAGAAGGGCTAGCCTCATGCTAACTAAGCGCTGCGCTCTTGAAAGCTACGCTTGGCTGCCCTCTTTTTTGGCTAGTCTTCTAAGCTGCGCGCTTTGTGCTTCATATTTAAGCTCTAACTAACATTAGTAGGTGCTGGAGCTCGGCTCTAATGTGCGCATCTACCTCTACCAGCATAATCCCTATCAATGTATTGACTACCAAATCAAAAGGAGAATCTTTTTTAACCACGGCACTAATTATTGGTTTGACTTTTAGTACCTAAAAATCCTTTTCACAACATGAAGATGTGAAACCTTTGGATTGACTTGGTATCTAGCACAGGCACACACTGTAAACATGATGTCAGGTCTTGAAGATGTAAGATACATCAATGAACCAATCATTGACCCTATTCCATATGAACATCCACTTCTTCACACTTCCATCCATAAGCAGAGGCTTTTTGAGGTTTCCATTGGTGTGGCTTGCATTCTTGACTTCTGTAAACCTAAATTTCCATTCAATTTAGCAACATATTTACTAGACTATAAATATAACCAACCATCTTCTGCTTCACTTGTAAACCTAAAAAGAAAGTAATTTTCTCCATAGAACTCATTTGAAATTTCTAATGCATCAACTTCTCAAATGCAAAAGCATATCACCATCTTAGTTGAACCAAAGATGATATCATCCACATAAACTTAGACCAGCAAAATATCACCTTTGTGCCTTTTGATGAATAAGGTCTTGTCAATTTTCCCTCTTTGAAACCCATTGTCTAACAGATATGTTGACAAGGTTTCATACCAAGCTCTAGGAGCTTGATGTAGTCCATACAGTGCTTTTTCAACCTTGTATACTCTATCAGGAAAGTCTGGATCTTTAAATCCTGGTGGTTGACATACATACACCTCTTCTTCAATCTTCCATAGAGAAAATCACTTTTTACATCCATTTGATACACCACAAAATCTTTAAATGAAGCATAAGCTAAAAAATAGCCTGATTGCTTCAATTCTTGCAACAGGGGCAAAGACTTCATCATAGTTAATCCCTTCTTCTTGTGTGTATCCTTGAGCAACCAATCTTGCTTTATTTCTTATCACAATTCCCCTTTCATCCTTTTTATTCCTGAAAACCCATTTAGAGCCTATAGCCCTTTTTCTATTTGGTAAATCCACTAAAGTCCAAACTTCTTGTAACTTGAATTGTAGAAGCTCTTCTTGCATAGCCTCTATCCAGCTTGGATCCTTCAATGCATGAGTTACCTTTTTGGGTTCTTCCTGTGATAAAAAACAAGTAAACAAGCAATTTTGAAAGGTCATTTAATGGTTGTTCTTTGTTGAATAGTACTAACAAACCCATGTTCCTTCAAATTCTTTAACATATTTTCTTGTATTGTTGTAGCTGATTGCAATCTCCTATACACTTGATCAAGAGATGAACTTATGAATTCTTGAGTTGGATAGGACAGACTAGGATGTTGTATCCAATTGTGTCATGTCAGGCCACTGGCACCATCATCTTCATCAGCCTCCCTTGAGAAGTTCAAATATGCCTATCATCTTCTAAAGAAGGCATATTTAGACAAAAGGAAGTTCAATGCATGTTTTATCACCAACAGCAATAACTTAATTTTGCCATCAGCAATAACAGTTGAAACTAATAGTATTAACAATGTTAGGTGCTTGTAAAAATAATCTTCCTGCTCTTGATCTTACATTTACTATCTTTTCTATTGGGATCTTCATCAACTTCTGTCCATCATACGGAAGGTTTTGGATCCATCATCATGAGAACTCTTTGGATCTTAGGAATATGGTGGATCAGCAGTCCATAATGGTAGCAAAATATAATCTTTGACAGGTTTTGTCTCCTTTCTAGCTTGACCTGCATTATCACTTGTTTTTATACCTACAAAACCATTAGACTGTGTACCTGCAACAATTGGCTCAAAAATTCATTGTTCTTGTTATTGCATTCAATATCAAAATAGCCAAATCTGTCTACTACCTACACATTAGGTATACTCTCACTAAATCTTAATATGTAAGTTTTCTTCCACTATCCTGTTCTACTATTGAATTACACCTAAAGGCATTACTATTTAAAAGTATTCAACAAAGAAACCTTCATCAGCCTTACCATCAAATTTGCCTAAGTGAACGAGGATTGAGAATGGTAACGAGGGACACCCAAATGGTCTCATAAAACTCAAAGTAGGTGTTCTAGCCTGAAAAAAGTTCATATGGGGTCTTGTTATGAGGCTTAACTACTGACATTCTATTTTGCACATAGCAAGCAGTATTAACTGCTTCAGCCCAAAAAGTAGTTGGCAACTTAGAATCAGCTAGTATAGTCCTAGCAGCCTCAATTAGTGTCATATTCCTTCTCTCATCAACTCCATTTTGTTGAGGAGTTCTAGCTACACTAAATTGTCTCAAAATACCATTCATTTCACAAAAGTGATTCATTTCTCTGTTTTTGAACTCAGTCCTATTATCACATCTAATCGCCTTAACCTTGTGATATACTAGATTTTCTATCCCAGTTATAAATGACTTAAGAATGCCATTAGTCTCATCTTTAGTAGCTAGAAAGAAAACCCATGTAAACCTACTGTAATCATCTGTGACAACTAGGCAATACATTTTCTTCTTAAGGTTTTTTACAAATGTTGGACCAAACAAGTCCATATGCAACAAATGTAAAGGAAGACTGATTGAGTTCTCTGTTTTAGACTTACAAGAGACTCTGTGTTGCTTTCCCTTTTGACGCAACACAAGTTTGATCATTTTTAAAAAGTTTGGAAGGTAAACGTCTTACAAGATTTCCCTTAATCAATTTATTCATGGTTTTAAATTTTAAGTGACCTAGCCTTTTATGCCAAAGTTTAAATTCATCAGATGTGACTTTCGCAAAAAGGCAGGTTAAACCTCCTTTAGGAACTATGTTCTTTAAATCAACAATATACATATTGTTCTTTCTAGGAACTCTAAGTAAAACTTGACTTCTATCAATTGACTTGAAGTATAGAATAAAACATACATACAGTGTTATTAAAAAGAATACTATTCAATTTCATCACAACATTTAGGTGAGGAACTAAGAGATTAAACTTAACTCGTCCTTACAAAATACACATATTTCAAAATCCAGACTAACCCAGTTTTAATGGTACCTTTATCCTTGTATGATTTCCCTTATTTTTGGGGTCCTCCAAAAGCAACATATCCTCCATCTATCTCTTCATAGTTTGTAAGATAGGACATGTTCCCTGTCATGTGCCTTGAGCATCCACTATCAATCACTCCTTTATCTTTTAAATCCATTTGTGGATTACCCTGCACATTAGATTAATGAAAATCAATTTCTTTTGGGATCCCAAGCCATCACTGAACTTGATCTGCCTTGTGCATCAATATAATCAAACTTTTTAGGGTGATTGATGCACTGTTGTGTTTAGAAACATGGTCTAAAACTTTGTGCTTTGGTTTCTAAACCCAACAAGCTGAGGCCTTAACAACATTAAAATTATTTCCCTTAACAGTATTAACTACTGCTTTTGGCCTAGCAGTATTAAATTTTTTACCCCTAACAGTATTAACCCATAGAAATAGTTACGATTTTTAAATATTTGTTCTAATAAATGGGATTTAACAGTTGAATGTGCTTATTTTAGAAAAAGATATGACATTGTCTAAGCAGCAATACACTATTGCTTGTTGAATGAGCATCATTAACTTTGTCTAGCAGTATTAATTGTACAAACCCAGACTTCATTAGGTAGACGCCTTTGAAGCCAAGTTCTTTTAGCCCAGGGTTGAGTCTTTTATGCAAAGTTTGATGATTCACCATTAACATTGTTCCAAACAGGTTTTACATCCTTTGATTTTGAAACTGTTTTTGATGGAATTGTGATTAACCTTCAAATGATTCAAAGCTTCCACACACATAACATGCTTATTATACATTTCAAAATGATTCCTATTTTTATGAGACATAATATTGTTCCAATTTCTTTGATTGCCTCTTGGACAGTGAGTGTTTTGACTATGTTGCTCAACTTGTTTAACAGTTTTCCTAGCAGTTTTTTGTTGTTGTTTAGATTTGATAAACTCTTTCTTAACAATACTAGGCCTAACTGTTTTCTTTTCAATTTTAGGCTGAGACACATCCTCTTCCTCATCATCTGACACCCATTCTTCAATACTTAGGGCCAACATCAATACTCCTAACTACCTTAACCCTTTCTCACTAAGACATAGCTTTACAGTTTTCTCAACTAACAGCCTCATAACAAACTCATCTAACCATAAAAGACAAGTCAGATGTTGGAGGCATGAAATTTCCTGTGTAGAGAGGTGGAACTGCATTATAATTTTCAAGAGCCTAAACCTTCATGAAATGTCAATTATCTGACACTCTATGAGCATGTTTAAACTTTTTAGATGCATGTTCAAAATTATCTACTTTAAATAGAATGCCCTCTTTTTCTTTTTTAAACTATTTCAAGCTCTTCCAAGCCTCTAATAGTTATTTCTCCTATATGAAGTTTTAAATTTTAAGCCCTAATAACTTGTAAATAAAATAACTCCATTTCTTTATAAACTTCAGAGTTTTTTCTTACCACTTGACTCAAACCTGTCGATATAACCATAGAACCATTAAACTCAGATTTCTTAAATCTTTAATAGTATGATCATTTTTGAGATTTAAGAAGTTCAACAGTTTGAACCGTATAAGCACCAGGAGGAACCGATTTAAGCGACCAGTAGAAACTTATAGCGACCAGCAGAAACCGAGACCAACAATCAGCAGTAACATAATGAAACCAGCAAGAACCAAGTGACCAGTAGGAATTACCGAGTTTGACCAGAACAAATGAATATGCTTACATGTACTCAGATTCAGCCCAACATTCATATCCAGTCCACATTATATTCTGCCCAAATACAAGCCCATCTTGAGAGGTAATTAACACCAGCCTATGAACATACCACCAGTACTCCATGATATTGACTTTCCATAAATCTCGTACAATGTCTGCTATAATCAAGTGTATATCTGCGTTTAAAAAATATCACAAGAAATATGGGAAGAATATAATTCCTATAAATCTGGTACATTCCACAAATCACGCACCAAGGTCAAACCACATACCCACATACCAGTTACACACTACGATTCAATCAGGGAAATAAAATCCCTACAAATTAGGGTTTTCTAAAAACAAATTCATTTATCTCCCCGACCTACAACCTGCAGCCTCCATATCAAATACGTACCAGATAACACAATAGGATCGTGTCATCACCTATCCTTGTCACCAGCAGCAATCCAGAAAACACATAACAATCCACGTTCAAAACATGTTGTTCCCTTAGGGAGTAAATATATCATCAGCACCAAACTCCCTTTCCTCTTTTCTGAATTAGGATCGAGTTGTGAAAAACCCTAGTGTTCCTGGATGAACGAATCTGCTGTAGACACCATGCTTCGAAACTCCTTATAAACCAACAAAAACATGACCACGAACTGATGTATCACTTCTGGAAAACATAGATCCTTTGGATATGGTAACCTGCTGCTTTGTGTGAAACTTGCTTGCTCTTCAACCTACGACTGCTGCTACAGAAGAATTAGGATTTGCATAAAAACCCTAAAATCAAATACGCCTTTTTATTAATAAAAACAGAAAAATAATTTACACGAAAACCTTATCAACCCTAGATCAAGAGCCACGAGGCTCTGATACCAATTGTTAAATCCAAGAATCTGGACTCAACTAGGGTATGAATAACATTGATTGATTAAGCACAGCGGAATATGAAATAAAAATACAATCAACATTACTAATAAGGTTTTCTTTATTCAAACATGATAAAGAAACTAACTAGCTAACTACTAAACACGCTTTCTAAGTGTCTAGACTCTCATTGGAGAAGTCTGCTATCAAAAATGGATGCCTGTAACCTAGACGCCTACCCTTTTTATATCATAGAGGGAAGTTACAAGAAACCCTAGCTTACTTATAAAGCTAACTAACTATTACATATTAGGTCCTCATTGTTTCTTCTTTCTTCATTTCTGCTTGTGGGTTTTGTAATCATCAAATATGTAATTCCCAACAGTTATATTAGATAAATGTAACACAACTATAGTAGAAACTGTGTTTGAATGTATTAAAGATTATGCGGAATCTAATCTTTAATATTAAGAAGAATTATTAATGAAACAGTAATTCAATGAACATACAATTCAACAAATAAGCTCCAAAATTATTAATGATAATAATATGAATACTCTTAAAGTATTAGGGTTACAAAGACATTGAAGCTATGAATTATACGTCTAAGACTTCAAAAGATTGATAAAAGATATCAAACTCTATGCCTTAGGACCTCCTTTTATACACCAAGGAGTCAGTCCTAGTCAGCTTACATTACTTTCCTAAGTATCCATGATCTTTTCTATAAACAAATAACTTAATACATATCATACTAACTTATTAACCTCAGCAACATTAACTTATCTCTGAGCAGTCTTAACCTTGGGCAGTAATAATATTCATTAGCAGTA
>BQNB010172209.1:0-13487 GCA_026074375.1 Tanacetum coccineum
TTTAAAGAGAGCATTAATGTTTTAAACCTTGAAGTTAAACTAAGAGATAATGCCTTAGTTGAAAACAAAAAGAAATTGGAAAATGCAGAAAAAGAGAGAGATGAGTTAAAACTAATATTAGAGAAGTTTCAAAATTCATCTAAATCTTTGAACAATTTGCTAGAAAGTCAAGTAAGTGACAAGTTTAAAACAGGACTAGGATATAATGTAGCCTCCCCTGCAATAGATAGTTTTGTTAATTCATCTAAAATGTTAGAATATCATGAGAATAATAAGTCCAAATTAGATAAGGAATATCATACAGTTCCCCCACCTTACACCGGGAAGTTCATGCCCCCAAACATGATCTAATGTTTATGAATGAAATAGTTGAAAGTGAGTTTGTGGATGTTATTACTGTTGTTACACCTAGTAATGTTAAGACAGTTGAGTCAAAACATGAGTCTGCTAATGTAAAAGATAAGGGTGTGCACAATACAGAAGAACCTAAAACTACTAGGAAGAACAGCTTTAGTCCTCCAATCATTGAGGATTGGAATTCTGATGATGAAAGTGAGGTAGCATTTATACCTAATAATAAGGATAAAACTATTAGACCTAGCACTGAAAAGATAAAATTTGTTAAGTCTGCTAAGGAAACAGTAGAGAAGGTAGAAAGACCTAAACAAAATAAACATTATCTTAGAGGGAATCAAAGAAACTGGAACAACCTTATGTCCCAAAGACTAGAAAGTAACTTTAAAATGATAAATAAAGCTTGTTTTGATTGTGGTAGCTTTGAGCATCTTCATTATGTGTGTGATAAAAAGGTTGTAAGACCAGTGTGAAACAACTCAAGTAGGGTGAATCACAACAACTTTGCTAAGAAAATGACTCACCTCACCCTAAAAGAAGACTTGTTCCACAAGCAGTTTTAACCAGGTTAGGCAAACTTAAGACTGCTGGTGCAGAGGTTAATTCTATCAAACCAGTTAATACTGCTGACTCAAAACCAACTGTAAACCATCCTAGACTAATATCAAATGCTTACAAAATAGGACATTCACAAGTTACAAGGCCATTTAACAAGTAATCAGCAAACAAAAACAGCATTTTCAATAAAAAGGTTAATACTGTCAGGGTAAAAGATAATACTGCTTGGGATAGAGCAGTAGTAAGTGAAAATAAGGGAAAAGAGGTTAATGCTGTTAAGGCCTCAACATGCTGGGTTTGGAAAGCCAAACACAGTAGTGCATCAAATATTTTCAAGAAATATTCTTATGTTGATGCATGAGGAAGATCCAAGTCAGTGATGGCTTGGGTCCCCAAAGGAAACTAATTTCCTTATTTTTATGTGCAACTGTTAGTCATAATTAATACTGTTTAAGAAGAAAATGCTTTGGATTGTGTTTTCTTGTTTTTGGACTAACACTTGCAGGATAAGCAAAAGCAGTAAGGTTGGTTTTAATGATACCAATTATGGAGTTTGTTGGATGAAATACTGCTGATTATTAGAATGCTTAACCTCTAAAGTATTGTTTGAGGGGAGGTTAATTATGTTTATATGCAGTAAAGAATGGATGGAAGGGAATGTAACATCACTTTATGAGACTATGTTGTTACAATATCAAGCAGAAGTGGGTGAAGGGTCAGGATAACCCACTGATCCCTAACACACATCCACGAATGCTTCAAAATCTAAACTTGAATCAATCACTGTTTAATTTTCTTTTTAACCTAAAAAGACCCAAAAAACCTAGGCAAGCCAAAAGAGGTCGGGACACTAAGATACCTCAGTCTGGTGGTCCCCCTGAAAAGGTTGGTGATGAGGCTGTCCATAAGGAGTTAGGTGACAGAATGGAAAGGGCTGCCACTACTGTTTCTTGCTTAGAAGCAAAGCAGGACAGTGGTAACATAAAATAAGACCTAATCCATGGCAACACTTAATGAGCTAAGTCCTTAGGGAATTGGTTCAGGTAGTGGTCCCAGGTGCTAAGATACCATATTGGGGGGTGCAGATGCTCAAACTAGGTTTGAGATTGCATCTAAAAAGTCCTATGATCCACCTCTCTCAAGAGTTAACACATTTAGAAGTGGGGAGGACAGTATGAAACTATTGGAATTGATAGAAATTTGTACAAAATTATCTGATTTGGTAAGCAAAAAGAAATGAGAGATATAGTGAGTTGAAAAACAGAAAGAGAGTTGACTTTTATGAGTTAAAAATGTTGATTTGATGATGACAAAATTGATTGGAATGAAATTGAAGTTGATGCTGGAAACTCAAACTTAATGCTGTTAGCCTTAGATTCATACTGGTAATATAACTTAATGCTGCTAAGCATAAAGTTTCTACTGCTGGTATACATTAATGCTGCTAAGCTTGAGTTGATGCTGTTGAGTTACTTACTACTGTTAGGCATAAGTTAATGGTGTTAGGCAAAAGTTAATTCTGCTAGGCATAACATAGTGCTGTCAGTTTAAGTTAATGCTGCTAGTCATAATTTAATGCTGCCAGTTTAAGTTAATACTGCTGAGGGTGATTTCAGAAATACTTTGATTCAGGGTTTCATTCGATTTCAATCATTCAAACCCTCTCTAAACGTAAACCCTAACTTAATTTCATCTTTAATCATCAAAACCCAAAACAATGTCAACCCTAACTTTTGCTGATACTCACAATATGGTCGCATTCTTGGAAAAACCTGCTGAAAGTGATGGGTTTCATGAAATTATTAATTTCTAAATGCTAATCAAATCCGTTATGCTTTAACCACCAATCCCACCATCTACACTTCATGCATTAAGCAGTTTTGGACTATTATAAAGGTCAAAATTGTCAATGAGGAAGCTCAGATACAAGCCCTAGTTGATAGGAAGAAGGTGATCGTCACTGAAACAAGTATAAGACGGGCTCTTCATCTACAAGATGCTGAAGGAATAGACTGTCTTCCCAATGCTACCATTTTTGCAGAATTGGAAAGAATGGGGTATAAAAACCTTACACAGAAACTTACTTTTTACAAAGCATTCTTTTCTCCTTAGTGGAAGTTTTTAATTTACACAATTCTGCAATGCCTTAGTGCTAAGACTACTGCATGGAACGAATTTTGTAGCACTATAGCCTCTGCTATCATCTGTCTTGCCACAAACCAACAATTTAATTTTTCCAAGTACATTTTTGACAACATGGTGAAGAACTTGGAAGGTAGAGTTAAATTCCTTATGTATCCTAGGTTTGTGCAAGTGTTCCTTAATAAACAAGTTGAAGGAATGTTCAAACATAAAGAGACTTATGATATACCTTCTCACTCTAAGAAGGTCTTTGCTAATATGAAGAGGCCAGGAAATAAGTTTTCTGGTAGGATCACACCTTTATTTCCTACCATTTTGGTTCAAGCTCAAGAAGAAATAGGTGAAGGTTCAACAAACTCTATTGATACCCATCATACACCTACTAACTCTCAACCATCTAGATCACAACCTCAGCAAAAGCAGAAATTAAGAAAGTCCAAGAAAAAGAATACTAAGGTTCCTCACTTTGTAGTAGATGAGAATGTTACTCCACATTCTAATGATCTACTGCTAAGTGGTGAGGATAGCTTGAAACTGAATGAATTTATGGACCTTCGTACTCAATTATCTGATAGAGTTCTTGCTTTGGAGACTACAAAGAAAACTCAAGCTTTGGAGATAGCCAGTTTGAAAAGAAGGGTGAATGTTATCCCATGTATTTAATCCATTACACAACTATGTTCTATACCAAGATGCTAGAAAGTAAGAAATCTTAGAGAGAGAAAGTAGAAAGAGAAACTAGATTAGAGAGAGAATGGGAAGTTACAAGTGAAGTGAAAATGTAACCAACACCCTTCACCAAGTGTGGTGAAGGGATATTTATACCCAAGGCACTTGGGCTTTCTAAAATGGGCCGGGCTTGGCATAACTTGGGCTTTGAGCCCGAAACACGGACAATATTAGATTACAATCCAAGCCCGTTGAACCCGACTAGCCTATTACAATACAAGACCTATTTTGACTTTCTAAGACCGATAACATTCTTGTTTGACTTAATATATTTAAGGCTAACAATCTCCCCCAATGTTGAGGTCTCTTTCTTCAAACTTCTTTGTATCACCGATGACATTGAAGATATGATGATTGACGTTTATGCTTAGCCTTGTTATGGTGACAAAGAGACATAAGAAGAACTTAAAAAATGCTATTGACTCTGTTATAGATGGATGAGAGTAATTGAATGTTAAACCATTAGCCCCCAAGTGCCTTGCACCTATTATAGGATTTTCATATTCTTCACATATAAAGGTAAGCCAGGTATTAATTGAAATAATATAATAGCTGCTGGAGAATTTCAAAATCTATACCATGTGGGTGTTAGCCAATTGCTTAGTGAATATGATAGAAAAAGAGAAGACTTAGAAACTCTCTGGAAGTTGGTCAAAGCAAAGCATAGGTTAAACAGGCCAGTTGAGGATTATGAAAGAGTGTTATGGGGTGATCTGAAAGTAATGTTTGAACCTGACATAAAAAGTGAAGTATGGAGAAATCTACAAGGATACAAAGTGACTATTTAGAAGCTGTTTGATACTTGTAGAGTGCACTTTGTGAGGTTTAAAAATCTACATATCTTTATGTTGGTTGAGAAAAGATATCCCCTTACACCAATAACAATCACAAACATGCTGAACAAAAAGCTTCAAGCTGACCATTGGAATGAGATGTGTTATCAACTACTCAAGCTCATGACAAAGCAGGAAAAGGGTCAATGAAGTGTTTGAATGCATCCTCCTGGTGATGGTGAAGACTTTTAAATGAAGAAACTTGAAGATTCAGATTATGAACATCAAGTTTAGGGGAGGATTGTTAGGTTTAAATGACTTCAAGATATTCTTAGAGTTACTGCTGCTCAGTTACAACTGCTGAGTGATTACTACTGCTGGAAAGATTATGCTGACAGAGATAAGATCAAAGACTTATCAGAGAAGAGATAAAGATTGATTGGAGAACAAGAATACTTACAAAGATAAGTATTAGTTATTTGTAAAGAATATATGTATAACTTATTTGTTTAAGAGATTATGTTTGTTTATAGAAAAGATCATGATAACTTAGGAAAGTATTGTAAGCCTTGTAGGACTCCTTGGTGTATAAAAGGAGGTCCTAGGGCATAATGTTAGACCAACGGTGCCCTCAGATATTTTTGGGCCAGCCCGTAACCCATTTTATGGGCCGGGCCAGCCCATTTTTGCATTAAGGCCCAACAAGAATTATATAAAGATTCATTTTTGGTGTTGTACGCAAGAAATGAAAATGAATTGAGGAAATGAAGCAAAAGTGGTCACGTGAGCTATAAATAAATCAACATATACATGTGCCAACGCACTAAGATGAAATGAGCGAGTAGAATGGCTACACGTGGCATGGCAAAATGTATATCTCAAAATGGACATTGCAATTCACTAAAATGAATCATACGGATGAGGTTTCTTGCGTTGGAATAAAGCAGACTAAAGGGTCACGTGTCACAATTTTAAAGGCTGGATTCACTATTTTCTTCCGCCTATCCGAGGTCACAAAATACTAGCCAATCATTGGCTAAATAATGGTGACAATCATTGGGAATTTACCATTTTGCCCCCCTCACTTTGATATATAAAACTTCGTTGCTTTCACTTTAGGGGTCCAGTGATTTTATTTTTCTAGTTTAGTTTTCTTAAGTTTTTAACTTATTTTCATTTAGGTGTAGCTTAATTTCAAGATTTCCTGTCTATTGTAACTTGTTTTATAATCCTTCAGCTTATTGAGATATTGTAACCACGCAAGTATGTATTTTGACTTAATGGAAATTATGGCTTGCTTATTATTTTTGCTAATTTGTTAATCTACTCACTTCGCATATGTGTTTATCCATTAAGCTACTTTCGTTAGCTTATTTGTTCAGCTTAATCTTTCAAAATTACTTAAAAACTTGTAGATCTAATCCTATAAGCTCACGCAAGCTTATTTGATTTCATTCTAATAGTTTTTAAGCACTTTTCGAAATAATAAGCTTAAATAAGCTCGGATATAGCTTACTAATGTGCTTTTTTATTTGTCCTAGTATTGTTAGACCCTTAATTTCAGTTAAGATTGGTTTCCTATCAGCTTATTTGGTTCAGTGTGAACTTAAAATGCTAGATCGAACTTTAATGATACTTATTTTGCTTAATCGCTTGTCGTTTGATTTGTTTATGTGCTTATAGCTTACTCTATATTTTTGTAGCTATTTTTCTTTGACTTTTGATGTTATTGAATGCTTATCTCATAAACGTCTAAGCTTGTTAGATAATTTGAGTTATAGATCTCAATTTAGCTTATTTTCTCTAGCTTATTTTCGTGTTACTTGTTTATTTCGTTTTAAACCTTGCTAATTTATTAAAAGTTTCTTATATCGTGTGCTCTTTGCTTTATATTAATTGCTTATCAAGCTCTTATATGGCGTTCGTTGTTGGTAACTAATTTGGAGTTTATTCGATTAGTTTGATAACTTTAGTTTAAGCTTGTAGTTGTTCAAAGTAATAGAATCATAGCTTAATTCTGAGTAGAAGCTCGTTTTTTTTTATAGATTTAATCTAGTTTTATTTTTACAAAAATTAGTTTTCAAAATAGCTTATTTTTCTAAAAAAGTTTTCATCTTATTAGCTTATTTTGTCTTAACTTTTCATGTCTTATTTCTTATTCCATCCTTCTACATCTAAGGCCGGAGCTTAAGGGTCTTATAAGGTTGATAAATAGATAAAGTTTTGATCTTTATGGTTTTTATGAAAGTAATTAGTAGATAAAGTTGACACCTTTATTTGCTAATTAGTGAAGTAGAAGCTTTTTAAGTGATAAGCTTATTTGTTTATTAAGTTTGTAAGATCGGGTGGTTTTATATCATTGCGGTTCTTCATTTCGGGTTCTATTTTCTAATCTCTTTTCAATACTTAGAATAGTTTTATTTTATCGTTCCATAATATATTTGCGTATTTGATTTTTGCCATGCTTAGTGTAGATTTATTTTTGTCGTTAAATGCTATGTTTGTTAAATTGAATTTCGTTATGAGTAGTGAGTAAGTAACTTGTGTTTGCTAAGTGATTAGTGATTTGGAATTTAAGTGCGGTTTTAAAAAGGTTTAAAAATTAATAGTCATTAGAATTTTCCAATTTACATACCGTCATTTACTTTTAATGCAATTTAAATACTTGTCATTTATTTTAAAAAGCATTTTACTTTACTTGTCATTTAATTTCTTGAAACTTGTTTTTTTAAGGATTTTAATTCGTTAAACCTAAGCCCGCACTTAAGGAACATTTCACGTCACTTAGCAAGCATATTTGTCATTTATATCTTTTAAATCAGTTTTAGTTTAATCTTTTAGTTTTTAATTTTAGAATTAATGTTAGTTTAATTTTTAGTTTAAAAATAGTTTAAAACCAAAACCAAAAACTTTTATGACAATCAAGCTCGATTTGCAACTTGAACGTAGATTTCCATTCATCTCTCGCCGAGGAAAACGATACCCGTGTTGATTACTTTTTATTCTTTCCTAAGAATAATTTGTATGATACTTAGCTTGCGTATACGTATATGTATTTTATAAATATATATATTATATATTAGAGGGGTTTTTGACGAACATCAAACCTCCAAAACTGTCATTACCAATATATAAACGATGCCTAAATGAATTCAAAATATACATAGTTAAACCTTTTATTGAGTATACTTGTCTAGATATGAAAATCGTAAATTTCATGTCTCTCATCAATCGGCTTCTTTAGTCTCTTCTCTGTATCCGAGGCATCCCTAATATGACAAGATTATGATTGGTTTTTCTATTACTACAATTAAAATGCAAAAACAAGCAAAAGAAAACCTAAAACGAAAGCAAAATAACGTAAAACCTAAAACGGGACCGCAAAAACGCGAGTTAAAAACCCAAATTTTCAAATTTTAATCCTACAATTAATTTTTTACTTTTAATAAGCTCTAAATGACTAAAAAGAAGGATTAAAAAAACTAGATTAAAAACGGAGGCGTTTAAGGCTAAAAACGCGAAGAAACGAGAACGGGATCGAATCCCGTTCTTTAAAAAACAAAATCCTAAATTATTAACCCTAGCAACAATTTTACAATTTTCCTAGATACTACATGATAAAAGAAAATTTTGTAAAAAAGAATTAAATTTTTCTGACTTTTAATTTATTTTAATTTAATTTAAAAAACTATAATAATGAAAATTAAATATTAAAAATACTAAACGATTTTAAAGAATTTGGAAAAAATTGCAGAAATTAAAATATGCTAAGCAATCCTAGGAAAATAAAAATGAGTTTCCAGCTTATACTACAATAAGCTGAATTAGACGGAAAACGCTTATAAGCTTAAAGGCCAAAAGGGCATTATATATTTGATAAACAAACACTCTACCGGATGAGCTATTGTAGCACAGCGGTAGAGTGTGTGTTTAAAAGCGTAGAGGGTGTTGAGGTCTTAGGTTCGAGCCATGCTCACCTGAGACTTCCACCTTCCCCTTTTTATTTTTTTTTCAAAAATTTTCTTTTAGGACTTGTTAAACACATAAAAATAAGCACTTTTAAAACTATGACTTTTTATAAAAGCTTATAAATAAGTGTTAAAAAGTATTACAACAGAACATAATGGCTTAATGGGACAATAGCTTAAAGGGCTTTTTCTTTTTGGCTTTTCAGGACTTAATAGAACTTAAGAAGAAAATAAGCTAAACTTTGACTCAAACTACACCTAATAAGCAAATGCCGATTTGAATAAGAAAAAATGAATGAAAATTAAGCTTAGAAAAGCTTAATAAGCTACTGACACAAAAATGGTTATAAAACAGACAAGGGGGGAACTTTGGGCTTATTTTTAAGCCATTAGACATAAACTTAGGGCTTATTAACTTACAAATCTTAAAAGATTGACCTAAAGTCTATATAAAACAACAATCAAAAGACATTTTGAAAGTTAAATAAGCTATAAAAAAGATGAGTGAAAAAGCTATGACAGACAGAACTTTTCTTTTTAAACTAAATCTAAATGCAAAACTAGTTGGCTTTTAAAAGGACAAATAAGCAAGTGAAAAGCATGATGAGCAAACACAGCTTAACACACAAGTAAAATGAACAACTAGGAAGAAGACATAAAAAGCTATAAGAAAAAGCAATCTATAATTATTTTGAACAACTAATAAGCTAGAAAAACCAATTTGAAAACAGCAGTATTAACTTGAAAGTTAATACTGCCAGAAGTGATTTAAGCTGAAAAAGCTTTTATAAGCAAAACTATGGATTGAATTAAGCTAAAACAAGCTGATACTAGCCTAATAAGTAGTTAAAAGCAAAATGAGACAAGGCTCTTAAGAAGAAAAGCACAAAATAAGCAACTCAACACCAGGGCAAATAACTTAAGCCAACAACCTATATGGGCACCTTTGTGCTTAAATTTAAGCAAGAAGATAGACTTTTAAGGTGATTGGCTTATATGAGCTTATAGAGCAGCTTATGAGCTTCTAATAAAAACCAATGGGTTAAGTCTTTGAGCAAAAACCAGCACACAAAGGAAGCTGATAAATCAGCTTTTTGCACCAGGGGAGCTTTTTGGAAATTATGGCAGACTCAAAGGGCTACTTGCAGCCCTTGAGATAAGCCACCAAATAAGCTCAAAATGGTAAACCAAGCTAAAACAGATCAATACAAGCCCCTAATGAGCTTGTGCTCAAAAATTCATAAGCTAAAAACATGTTTTACTTGCTAAAAATTAAGAATCAAAAAGCTACTTATAAAAATTGAAAACTTGACTTTAAAATGTTGGCAGATTTTTAACTAAGCTAAGTTAACCCAAAGAGATTTTGACTACACTACTTTGACACCAAATTAGACATTAAATCAGTCTCAAAAGCCAACTTAAACAAGCTTAACCAATTAAGCCCTTTGAATCAATATTGACACCACAGATTCAAAGGGTTGTTTCTCAAAACCTCAAAACCAATTTTTTAACTTTAAAAACTTATAAAAACTCACTTTTACTAACTTAAAAAGGTGGTATAACCTGGCCAAGGTGACCCAAAGGGTTTTGACACCAAATGACCCATTTTGGCCTTGTGCCAAACACCCCCTTAATTTTTCAACATTCTTTCAAAAAGCCATTTAAGACAGAAATAAGTCACCACTTTGAACAAACATGATAAGCAGACAACAATAAGCAATAATAAACAATAAGCACTCAGAAATAAGCACTCTAATAAGCTATCTAATTCCAACAGTGAATAAGCTAAAATAGACAGTTTTGATGAAAAACTTGAACAAATGATTTCTAAACTACAAGACTAGGTTTTTAAGCACTAAACATCATTAATAAGCATAAATAAGCACATTCAAACAGGAAATAAGCACTAATAGGCAGAAAATAAGCAAATGCACTTTAATAAGCCAAATTGAAAGAAAAGTCACTTACAATGCCCTTTGCTCTAAATAAGGGCTCATAAGCTCTTAAGAGCTTTGTCTACAAGGTCCAACTTATCAAATATAAGCTGGTAATGTCCATAAGCCCATCCATTTTTGGCTTATCATCCAAAAAGTAAGCTGAGGTGAATTTTGAGTGGATTTTTGTGATTTCTAGTTACTATTTAACCCTTTTTTGTTTGCTTAATGAAAACAGCTTATAATTAAGATCTAATAAAAGCTTTTTAACACAATTTAGCTCAAGTTAACAACTTAAGACTTGGAATTTAAAAACTGGATTTTAACATATAAACCTCAAAACTTCATTAAACTTTGAAAACAATACAAGGGTGAATAAAAAGTTACAATAAACAATTGGGTTAGGTGGGGTTTTTGTTAGAGTACACTGGCTGAGATTGGTTTGTTCAAGGGCTAGGATCGGGCCTTCAAAGTCTTCATAGTCTCTGTCAATTGCACACAAATGGGCTGTTGTCATTGATTGAGGGCCCATTTGGTCTTCACAGTCTTCAATAACATACTATTGGGCTTTCCCGGCCCATCAGATGGGTTGAGATTGCATCCATTAGTATTCTTCAATTACGGCCTACGGGTTTTTGACTGTTAATTTGTTGAGGTTGACTTTGACTTTGACTTTTCTGGGTCTTTGGCTTTTTGATTTTTGATTTGGCTGTGTCCTTCACAGCTTTTTTCATTCAGTGTCTGGTTTGGTCGTTTTAGCTTTGTTTTTTCGTCCTTTTTGGTTTTCCTTTTGCCTGAAAAACTAAGTGTAAAACAAACATATCTTTGGCAGTTTTTCTGTTGTTTTTGGTTTATTTAAGTCCAGTTTTAATGGAAAAAAGGTATGTGAATTTAGCACTTACAGTAACCACAAGACATTTATGGACTACTCCACATTAGACCAAATGGATACAAAAATGAGACTCAAGAAGCTGTTATTAAACAAGCTTCATCCAACAAAGCCCTTTTGAATTGATTATTAAGGTCACCACAGATTCAAAGGGTGGTTTATAAAAACCTTAAAACCAAATTTTAAACTCTCTAAACCTATAAAAACTAATTTATACTAACTAAAAATGGTTATGCAATATGGCCAAAAATGACCCAAGTGGTTTTGACACCAAAATGACCCACTTTGGGTCTTAACCCAAACACCCCTTTAAGAAGTTCAAAACCATTTTAAGACTGTTTTCAAGAGTTTTAAGCTAAGGGGTTTTTATATCAGATTGATTATAATGAAACATGTTAAGCATTAATGAACACTTTTCAACAGAGATTAAGCACTCAAATAAGCTCAATAAGCAAATGACAGATTTTAGCTATAAATGACAGATTTAAAGAACAAGTTATTCAAAAGCATAAACTAACACTAATTAGGTATAATAAGCACTAATAAGCAAGAAAAGACAGAAATAATCAATAATAAGAAATGCTACAGTGATTTTGCAAAAATTGGAAAAAGAGAAAACTTACTTAACCCTTGCTTAAACAGGGCAATTAAGGCAGTCTACAAGCTCTAGCTTGTCAAAAGACAAGCTAGTGGGTCTATAAGCTCTTCCATTATAAGCTTATCTTCCATGATTTTAGCTGAGGTAATTTAAGAGGTAGAGTCTTATTTTTATGATTTCTTAGAATTCTTAACAGATTTTAAGGTTTTCTAGAAAACAAGTTACAAAAGTTAACAAAGAGCTTATAAGAGCTTAAACAAGGCTGTTAGAACATAAAACTTGAGAACAAAGTGTTTAACATAAAACACCTCCAAATTTGCATAACTTAGAAAAACATTACAAGACTTAAAATTAAAAGATTTAAAGTAAATAAAACAGAAAATGACTTGAAAATTCAATTAGAAAAAAGGATGCTCCTCAAGGCTTACAATTGAGACCTATTTATACTAAAACTAGTGAACTACCTATGTCTTCTCTTCTTCTTTCTTCTGTGTTTCTTTTGTGAGAGAGAAACCCGAGTGTGTTTGTTGTGTGAGGTGAATCAAAGCTTCAATCTTGGCCCTTGAATATCCATGTGCTTCTTCTGATTTCATCACCATCGTTGGATTGACTTGAAGTGTGTGGGATTGCCAACATGGCAAGTATACATGGGAAGGTGGTGGTAGTGGAGGTGAGGGTGATGGTTTATTCCCTGAATAATCGAGTTGCAGGGTAAAAGAGGTGGGTGAAGACCCGTGAGTTATCTTGGGTTTATTTGGCGGGAAAATCTATTTTGGGAATAACAGGGGTTGGTTTGGTGGGTTGCCAACTTTGGCCCCTCAAAGATATATGTACCTTTGCAAAACTAGTCCTTGTGGTGTATAAGTATTTAGGACTTGGCAGAATTAGTCCCTGAGGGTTATATGGTTAATTGCAAATGTGGTCCTTGAATGATACAAGTTTAGGGGGTTGGCAGTTTTGCCCCCTAAACTTGTATTTGGGCTTATCTTGGGCCGGATGGATTAATAAAAGGTTTTGGGCTTTTTGGGCCCATTTGGTCTTCAATATAACTCTTAATGGGCTGCCCCGGCCCATTAGATGGGTAAGGGAGGCCCATTAAGAATTTTCTTCGGTTTTGCTTCGGGTTTGACCGTTGACTTTGACTTTGTCGGGGGTTGACTTCTCTATTGACTTTTTGACTTTGACTGTTTCTTCACGCTCTTTTCATTCTCGTGCTCGGTTTTGTCCTTTTTAGCTTTGTTTTTGTCCTTTTCTTGAATATCCGTTTCCTGCACAATACAAATGCAAAACATACAAATACAATGTATTTTTGGTACCATTTTAGCCATTTAAGTTCGTTTTTAATGGAAAATTGTATGTGTAATTAAGCACATACCAACAACCAACACCCTCTCCATGTGTGGAGAGGGTTTATATATTACTTACAATGGCTGGCCATGGACCCTTAGTAGGCTTATTCATGGGCCTTTGTCCTGGTTAGCTTTCTAACTTAACCAAAAAATTTACTACGAGCTATGACTAACTATATTGGTAGTGACCGAC
>BQNB010172210.1:0-11700 GCA_026074375.1 Tanacetum coccineum
TTCAGCCTCCTTTATATCTTTTTTTTCAATTGGTGTTGTGACAGCAGGAGTAGATTTCATCCGTTTTAAATGATAAACAACACCGACAGATTAACCTCTACTTTCTCAAATCTTCTCGCCTCCAAATCTGCATCCCTAACTGGTCCAGTTCCAATTCTAGAGTAGTCTACACTCGCAGCTCCATAAACATAAGCCCGGTCCTTAAATCCCATAACAATTGCAAAGCATAACATTTAGCTCGCCAAGCTTGAGAATATGAAATATCAATTTTGAACCTAGCTTTCATATATGTCATTATCTCTTTCCCCCTATATATCCTGCTACTCTCAGATATCTCCTCTTTCAATATATGACCAAGTACTTTTGGGGAAGCATTACGATGATGTGGGTGAATTTGAGTTTTAATGCATGTATGATGGTCGACAAAAGTTGTTACATAATTTTTTTTTTTAGTTTTTGGATATATATGCTCGAAAAATCCACCCACATGTGTCAACAATACATTTTGCATATAGGTATCTAATTTGAAATCCCTCTTCAAGAACTTTTCTACCCAAAATAATTTTTATTTGTTCTTTACTATCAAAAGCATCATGTAAACGAACAAGACTAGATGTTCCATAACACATACATTTTTTCTTGATATCTAGGGCTGGTGTTTTGAGCAGGAGAGGCATATTCTAAAATTTATCCTCCTTAAAATTCTTGTTCGCAGCGGGTGTTGTTTCCGCATCCTCATCAGATTCACTAACCTCCTCATCAGATTCACTACCCTTATCCTCGCCAGATAATCTTTTTACTTTCCCAAAAACACTACCCATTATCTTTTCTCCGAAAGGCCGTAATTTTTCATCATCTAGCAAATCCCTTTCGTTACGGTTAGCTGAATCACTTTGAGGATCCTGCATAGGATACCCAAGAAATCCAGGCACATACATAGGATTTCCAGAAAATCCATGCATTTGTTGATAAATAGGAAGATTTTGATAAAAACCACCACTACTAGGAATTTGTGTTTGGTGAATTTGTGTGGCATGATATTCGGTTTGATATACATTTAGAGACGAGGTAGCATGAATAAAATTGCTTTGTTGATTGCTTCCCGAATTTGATGATTGCCTACCATTTACACTAGGCTCAACAATACACAACGTAACAATTCTAATACTTTTAACAACAAATTCTATAAATTCATTGACTTCCAAATCATCACATAACTCTACAATATCATTATCCGAATTGTAAATTACCATAAAATCACTATTAGCATCGATTTCTAGTCTCTCGGATACCGTTTCTAGTAAACATGAATATGATGACAACAATGATAAAAGTTGTAAAACCTAAAAATCTCGATAAATGTAAAATTACCAAAATACCCCTAATGCAAGAAAATTCCATAAAAGCTTAAATAAAATTCGTTTAAAGGTTAGAAATTATGAAAATACAACTTATGGCAATTATGAAAATTTATGTAAGAATAAAATACTTTATGTTATACAAGAAAAATAATTAATAATTATTTATATATAGTTATGCCGAAAATAATTATGTTTATGTAATTATTTATTACAAATTAATATAAAATAAAATAGGATAAATACTAAATAATTATGAAAATGATAAAAACCTTTTTTAATCAAATTAAAAGACCCTAAAACTCGGCCAAACTTTTTATTATATCTCTTTTACATTTTCATTTGCTAAATCACTAAAAAAACAATATCCCGAACCCTAATAAAATCAAGAGGCGGCACATTCGAATTTTTCAAGGGCAAGGTACATTTTTCTAAGGTGTTTTGAAGGTCAAGGAGTGTGGGAAAAATAGTGGGAAGATTTTATAAGGCTTGGTTCGATTTTGGTTATTGATTTGGGTTCGAAAAGCTCTACCGGGTTCATAAATTCATGAAATCACTAAGGATCATCCAAGGTATTTTTACAACTCACTTTTCAATCAAATAAATTTGATCTATGAATAAGAAAAATGTCCATGCATTTTATTTTGATTTTATAAATCAAATCATATTCAAAACCCTAATTTCTAGCTAGTATTGAAATTGGCCTAAAAACTATTTGTAAAATTTATTTTATATTTTTCTAACGTTGTTCATATCACATATAACTCAGAAAAATTGTTGGAAAAATTTAGAAGTGATTCAAATAATTATTGGAGATTTATCATTGTTTGCCAATTTTTGAAAATAAGGAAAAAGGAAAGAATAAAATTTGGGTTAGAGTTTTGATAATTTTTCCAGGAACATTTAATGTCAATTATTGGGAAATAATTATGTTTGTGATTGGAAAATTTTCAATTAGGGTTTTGTTGATTAATTAGTAGCCGAATTGTGATTTAAAAGTATAAGGACTTGTTTTGTAGTTTCTGAAACTATGGGGTCTATTTTAGACATGTTTATATATTTAATATATTCTATATAAAATAAGTTGGGGGGTATAAAATGTTATATTGATATTATTTTGGATTTAAAATGGTTAATTACATATAATAAGTAATTAGAAATAAATTAATTAAAATAGAAGGACTGAAATTGTAAATTCTGAAAAGTGGAAGGTTTGGTTAGTATTTAATGTATAAATTATGAATTTGTCATATTTGAATCTGTAAGGGCTTGTTTTGTAATTATGGATAATTAAAGATAATGTTTAATTAATTAATAAACCAAAAGGACTAAATATGTAAATTATGTAAAATTAAAGGTTTGACTTGTAAATACAGAAAATGGAAGGTATAATCTGAATGAAATGTGAAACTTTCATATTTACACTTTTAACCTTGAAAATTATTGATTTTGTATATTAAACCCTAAAATATGGAAGTTGTCATATTTAACCCTAAACTTGTAAGGTTGACATGTTAAGTCCCTAAACTATTCAAAATACTTAATAGAATCTCAAATGATGAATATTACTAATTTTGGAAACTTACTAAAAATGGAAAGTTACTAAAAATGGAAAGTTACTAAAAATGGAAAGTTACTAAAAATGGAAAGTTACTAAAAATAGAAAGTATAACTTAAATGAATGGTTTGTAATTCGAATTCATCATTTCTTTAGGTTCGGTCAAGAGGGAGTGATTTTGATATTCCTGTGGTGTTTTCTTTGATTATTGCTTTGCTTCGGAATAAGGTACAGATATTCTGACCTTATCGTTAAGGTTTCTCATGACATATTCCTCTCTATCTTTGATTACTTATGTGATTTGCTACATTTGCTCTGAGCCTTTTATCTTGGCTTTCTTATATGATCTGTCATTATGTTCCATTTGAACCCTGCTATGCTACCTTTGATATTTGAACCTTTGATATTTGAACCTTTGATATTTGAACCTTTGATATTTGAACCTTTGATATTTGAACCTTTGACATTGAACCTTTGCTATGATCCCTTTGAAATGAACTTTGATATGACTTTGCTTTGAACCCTTCAGTTTGAGACCCGAGCCACTATTTGTTTCCTAGCCATGAAGGTAACATGGCCGTGTCATTGATGCACCTTTGGCATGACTCATGTGTGAGTGAGTGATTTCTCACGCCGTCCCCCATTTGATATTATATGTGCACTATGAAGATTATTATTTGTTTAAGGGGCGTATGGATGCATCCTAGATTTGTTTTGTATTCGATGGATTATGACATTATGATATTTGGATATTTGGTGACTGATGATTGGGTGAGCAATCACTTCTTTCACATTTTGGAGCTCATGACTCCATGGTTACTATGATAATGATTTTTTGGCGCTTAGTTGATTGAAACATAAATTGATTCGATTTTCTGATTCATCTTTACCTTACACTATGATTTTGATCCTTCTAATTTGTTTTTTACCCTTATATTTGTATCCCTTTGATCATGTATTGTGATATCCTTTTGTACCTTGTATCGTATCCTTTGATTTTTCCGGTATCTTTGCTTCGATTATATATATCTGTTCACTGGGCTTTGTTAAGGCTCTGCCGCATTTCTTTCCTGTGTGACAGGTAATCTAAGCAAGGAGCTGGGGTTGCTTTCGGGTTATGAGTGCAGATGTGGACTTACCCTAGAGATTCTTAGTTTGATATATGAATTGTTTCCTTTTCAAGACTTTGTTATTTCGTTGGATATGTTTATCCTTTGAGAACTTATGTACCTTAAGTCCGTGTTTACTTATATTCCTTTGGTCTATTTTTTTTTAAGACTTCCGCTGTTTATGCTTGTGTTATGATTATGAATGCTTTTGATGTCACACCATATTTGTAATACTTCTACCCTTGTGGGTCGGGGCGTTACATGACTGGACCCAACTTTATTGATTGGTATCGACAACTTAGGATTGTACTATCAATTGAGGATAAGTTGAATTACCTAGAGCAGCCAATTCCTCCTGCTCCTATCCCTCAAGAGGGTCAGTAAGTTGCTCCAGAAATTCTTGCAGCTCATGTTGTGTGGATTAAAGGATCAAAAGAGGTCTACATGGATTAATGCTCATGACCATGGAACCAGAGATCCAACGAAATCTAGAAAACCTTCATGCTCATGAAATGTTAAAGGAGTTAAAAACTCCTGTTTTGTCTCAACACGTCAGAGCAAAGCTTCACTTCATACGTGCGAGAATTTCACTCTTGCAAGCAGGAAGAAGGGCAGTCTGTTAGCTCTTACGTTCTAAAAATGAAGGGCTATATAGACAATCTAGAGTGTTTGGAACCTTCAATGTCACTTTAAAAACCTGAGTGAGTCTCATTTTGATCTCACTGTAGCAAGAGTAATTTGACAGTTTTGTGCAAATTTAAATATGCACAACATGTTGATGACAAATAATGAGTGCATGCTATGCGAAAGCTCCATGACAATACTCTTGCCCAAAAACACAACAAACTGCTCTTTATGCATCCGCGCAGAAAGGTCCCATGAAAGGACAACAAGCATAAAAAACCGCAACCCCAATTGGCTGCTATGGGACAAAATCAAGGGAAGGGGAAAAATAAGCTTGCTTATGCTCCCAAGCCCAAGATTCCCCTTCCACCCAAGAGGGAAGATCCTGCCAAGGACTCGATCTGTCATGAGTATGGTGAGACAATACATTGGAAGAGGAAATGTCCTCAGTATTTATCCGAGTTGTTAAAGAAGAAGCTATCTCTAGGAGCTAGCAATTCAGGTATCTTCACCATAGAACTCAATACTTTCCTTAATAGATCATGGATCTATGACACTGGTTGTGGTACTCATATTTGTAATACAACGCATGGTCTAAGGGCAAGTAGGAAACTAAAGCCGGGGGCTCTTAGCTTGTACGTGGGCAATGGTCAACGTGAAGCCTGTTGAAGAATTGCATTTTTTTTATGTCTCCCCGAGTGGATTAGTTATTGTTTTAAACACAATTCGTCATTATGCTCCCTCTATTACTAAGATGAAATAATTTCATTTTTCCACGTTGTAACGAAAATGTGTTTTGTTTTACTATTTTCGTAATCATTACTATTCAAGGTTTCTTCTAGAATAACATGGTTTATTTTAGTGCTATCCCAAGGGATGGTATTTTTGAAATTGATTTGTCTAATTCTTATGCAAATGTTAGTTCTATGTATGTTGTAAGCAACAAAAGAGCCAAGTTAGACTTGGACTCTGCTCTCTTGTGGCATTGTCGTCTTGGACACATTAGCAAGAAACGCATTGAGAAGTTGCAACATGATGAACTTCTCAATTCAACTGACCTTAGGGCTTTGGAAAAATGCGTCTCTTGTATGTCTGGAAAGATGGCAAGAAAACTACAACAACATCAAGTGAAAAAGGGCCAAAGAATCTACTTGGACTAATACATACCCGATGTATGTGGCCTATTTTAAGATCATGTCCAAGACAAGGAGCAAGCTAACATCAATCATTCTCACTTAGGACTTTAGTCGTTATGTTATGTTTACTTGTTAAAAGCACAAAATGAAGTGTTTCGAACTTTCAAAGTGTTTTCAAAAGGAAGTGAAAATCAACTCTGGCAAGTACCCCATAAAACATCGCTCACGTTTCTGAACGTATAAAGGGGGGGGGCGAGGATATACGTGAAGAGTTTTTGGATCATCTAATGGATCATGGGATTATGGCCTATCGTACTCCTCCATACACGCCACAACATAACGGAGTGTCAAAGAGGAGAAATAGAACCCTACTAGATATGGTTTGATCCATGATAAGTCAAACAACTCTTCCAAAGTCCTTTTGAGATTATGGCTTTCTAGAGACTTTACTGTAGCTGAGACTTTTAACTGCTGCAGAAATCTACGCATTCTCAATATGGTTCCAACTAAAAGAAGTTTGAAAAAGACAACCATACGCAGTATGCAATGGCAAGCAAGAAAAAAAAACGCCCTTAAGCGCTGATCTTGATTAAAAAAAAAGTCTAAATAAAAGTCTATAAATAAAGGGTTTGGAGGCAACATTGTTAAGCAAGATAACTCTTTTACAAAAGCCCTATAAGATTAGAGAGCCCCTCAAAGCCCAGATATATTAAGTGTATCTTTTATTATGGATAAAAACACATAACCCAAAGAAACACAAAATGGTGTTATTTTATGTTCCTTCTAACTACCCGAACTAATTCCTTCAAAGACTACCCACCCGAGAACAAAGTACTTGTTGCTCGGAATGCTGAATTCCTAGAGAATAGTCTTATAACTCAAGAAGCAAGTAGGAGTCTAGAAGATCTTGAAATTATTCAATAAGTAGATACGCATCCTTCTATAGACACTAGCTTACATCATGAAGAGGATGATCTAGAAATAGATGAACCTCAAAGTGATATCATTCCTATTCGTAGGTCCACAAGAACACGACATGCCCTAAATCGTATGTGCTTATACGTCGATGCTGAGGAGCATGAGTTAGGGGATCTTGGTGAACTCGTTAACTATAAAGTTGCATTGTTAGACTGGTGTGTGTTTTCCAAGCTTTAAATTTATAATACTAGAAATACCGATTTTTACTAAAAACACAACACTCGGGAAGTATACCCGTTCGTGTATAGTATAGCTTTAGGTAAGTCCAGGTCGTTCCATGGGAATTGAAGTTTTCATAGTTTGTAATTAAGGTGCTAAGGTTAATAAGATTGTCACGGATCAAATTAACCAAGACGGGCATATATCGAATAATGCAAAGAAAGCAATAAAAAGATGATTCAATCAAATGATTAAGGTATGTTTGTTTAGGCAATGATCACTTAGATAATGATGTATTTGGAATAGTGTTTATAAGTTTAGAAAATAGAGTTATCACAAGTTATAAATCCTTTCGGCCTTTAAATATAACTAGTGATTATATCGATTAATAACAACAAATCCTTTCGGCCTTTATAAGTTATTATAACCAATATATTAGGTGGAATGAAAAAACATAAGTTTATAAGTATCCTTTCGGCCTTTACACTTTGAAAATCATGTTTAACCATTTCAATAAACTCATATCCAAACACTCCATATCCAAGATCACAATATGCCCAAACAAACATAAGATTACTACTCCATGATCAGAGTAACAAAACACATAACATTCATCATGGATTCAATAAGGATTATATTCAAAAGAGTAACAAGATTCATACCAATTCCAAGAGCAAAGTATGGTGATTTCACAAGAATTTCCCAAGAACATTTTATTATATTCAAAGCAAAATCCAGAAACTATGAACAATTCTGTTACAATTGCTTATAGATTCGAAATAACACTACAACTATGCTTCTTTAATGGATCAAAACCTAAGAACAATGATGAACTTCAACCAAGACTATCCAACTTCTTCAAGAACTTTGATTCTAATGGTGGTGATGATTTGTGTTATCAAGGTGGTTTGGATCAAAGGTTCTTAGGCCTTTATCACCAAAAACACCCCTTCTAAGGGTTCCAAACGAATGGGGGATTATGTGTGAGAGTTTTGTGTGATATGAGAGGCAAAGGGGCCTTATATAGGCTGTTTCGGGGGCCAAGTGCGGCGCACTTGAGGTGTAAATGCTGTCCCAATTAATGGCATTAAATTCTCTTAAATTCGAACAGAAGTGCGCCACACTTTTTTAGAAGTGCGCCGCACATTTAGTACTTTCAGCACTTGGTCTTTCGCGTGGTTGTAGATAACTGAATTCTCTTCGCGTGGCCGCTTGAATCAACTAAAACGGAGTTTGTATGACCGAGTTATGGCCAAAACAGTGGGCAGGTGTCGGGAGATCATTCAGCTTTAGTTATTTCTTCGTTTAAGCTTCAAATCTTCGTGTTATCTTCCGTATTCTTCCACGACATGTACCTAGAACATATAATAGCAAATATACTTGATTAAGTACCAAAAGTTCACGAGAAATGATCAAATAAATGCAAATAACGCCACCGAAAACATGTATAATTTAGGCGTTATCAAATCCCTCCACACTTAGCTATTGCTTGCCCTCAAGCAATTAAAGCGAGAAAACAAAATCATTTATCGTGACGTGGAGAAAAAATCATTTTAGCATTAACAAGTGTTTACCAGTTTTATAACTTTTTAAGCATAGACATATAACAGAGCACCTCACATAGGGAAAGTGTTTGTTTTTAAATTCACACGAGTCATTCAGATAGGGTTTATTGCACAGACATAATCTAGGTCGCTATCATATGCTTGTACTAGACACATAAACATGCCCGTTGCGGCGTGAGCACCTAGACAAAAATCTCAAAGAAGCAAAACGTGATAATGATGAGGGTGAATAGTAGATACTTGATTTTATGTGCTAGAACTTCGCCTTATAATTTGAACTTTTATTTTTTTTTTTCTTTTTTTTTCATTCAGATACTGCGATAACTAAGGCTGGCACAAAACTTCTTCTTCATCGAGCATATTTTTCTTGCTCTTGTGATACTTTGGGGATCTCAACACTAAAAGCGAGTGCTGCAGATACATGATTACATAGGGATTTATTTCACCTCTTATCATACGACTTTGTCTATAAATTAACCTCACTGCGGTCTAGTAAATGATGATCAAGCACAAGTTCTGGAGCTACTAAATTACCGGCCCACTCATATAACTTTATACCAATACCAATGTTCCAGAAAAGGCGACAAAGACCATACGTACACATCTGTAATGACGGAATAGACACATATGACTGCATTCAACCCCTAACTCGAACAAGCTAAAGGAAAAAATTATCTTGGGTATAAAAGATGGATACTCGAATTTTTTTAAGGCTAAATTTCTCACAATTTTAGTGGGTTGATTTTGTGCTAGTTAAAATGTCAATCCGGTTGGATTTGCCTTACTAAGTGTATGCAATTTTAATTTTGAAAGGAAAGAATATATTAATTTTTTTAATTTTCCAGAAAATATCAGTAGAAAGTTTGAAAATTTTTGCAGAGCAAACATAGAGGGACATGATTAATTTTTCCTATTTGCTACCCCTCCACACTTAAGTTGAACATTACCCTTAATGTGAGAACTGATAAATATAGAAAATAAGGAAAATTAAGGAAAAATGGTACTTCCCGGGGTTCTTAAGTTCTTGGTTGAATTATGAAGGATATGGCGCAAAACTGAACGCCAAGCAAGTGTATTCTACCACATGTAATGTAATACTCCAATTATATAAGTCTCCAAGTGTAAATTGCCAACCACCAATCCAAGCTCCATCTGTAATATTTAATCTGCATAATAAACACAACTACAAGAAAAACATTAAATATAAAAGCGCATTTTCGTAGGCACCACGGTTGCATTTAGCGTATGCAACAAGCCTTTAAACCCCTCGGTGGCCCGAGTGGACGAGTTATAGCCTTGTGAGGGTTTCCAGCGAACACACCCACAAAGTTCGATAAATTTCTTTTTGGATGCAGAAATCGAGATACGCGACACGCCGGCCGAATGCGTGACATACTTAAAGACTGCAAAGTTTTTTGTTATATATATATATATATATATATATATATATATATTAGTTTTTTATAGGTTTATTATTATTTACTATTACTACTATTATTATTATTACTATACTTAACTCGATTTAAGATTCTTTAATGATACGGGTTGTAATGGGAATGATACACTCTTAAAAGCTTGGGAATGGAATTTATGGAATATAATTCACGGAATGGATATTCTTTATGTTTTTACTAGTGATAGCCCTTTTTTTGATTCTTAATTGGTTTATCTTTTTCAGTTTTATTGTCAACGATGATAGGAGAATGGTGATCTTTTGATTTTGAGAATCATCGATCTCCATCCCGGTGAATACTGACATTTATTTGCTGCGGTTTGACTTGAGGAGGAGGTTGTGGTCGCATCCAATTGGTTGTTCTAAAGATATCGGTTTGAAAGATTTCGACCACTAATCTATTGTATTCTTTCCATCTTTTTACTTGTTAATTTGGAAATTCTTTTCATTTTGTTTTATTTTTAAAATTATATCTTTAACATGGTTTTTGACAAACATATTTGAAACTCTTTGATCATCCAAGAATTTAATCATTAATTTTTCAAAATCTGTTTTAGGCTGAGGTTCTTGGTTGACGGCTTTAGACTTTTTCTTAGGTAAAACACTGGTGGTTTTGTCATCGTCTCTGTCATAGAGTTTATCATGAACGGTTCTCATGCTACGGACACGTCTTTTGAAATCTTCGAGGTCCTTTCTCACATCATTGTTTAATTCTGTGAGCGATTTCTCGGAATCATTAGGATCATGAAGGGATTGACGAGAAGACGAATCATGAGAATTTTGGTTTTGATAATATTCAGATTGGATGTAATTGGCTTCATGACGTTCACACATTGGAGTGTCATCGTTCATGTTGTTTTTAGAAGCGTTTCCATTTCTAAGCTCATTATATTTCTCACACATATCTTCTAATTCTTCATTTAAGCTTATAACTTGAGAATCCATAGCCTTCAATTTTTCCATAAATCGAGAATTATCATTATTACTATCACTTCCATCGGCAAAGGAAACAGATTTTTGATGATGATCGTTTTGGGATTTAGTATATTGATCTTAAACTTTGCGCGCACTCCAAGGGATACACCCCAATACGCCGTATTGGCCTAGCCCAATACGGCGTATCCATCATTTTTCAGAGCTTATAAATAGAATGTAACACCCCCAAAAAAAACGTGTTGCAGCGGAAGTATGTCCGGGGGGGTTACTTCATAATACACAGCGTTAGATACAAGAGAACGACCTCTAAATGTGTCGTTTGAAAAGTAATCTCGTTGATTTCCTTGAAATTGATATAATGTTTGTCCCATAATTGCATCACAATGAAAAGCTTGAAATTAACACAAAGAGATTTGATCACTTGTATGTATGTAGAAATCCATGAATGAAATCTTGTCAGTTTAGAATCCAATGCACATCAAATAATCCAAGCATCTAATTCACCTAAGAAAAACATGCTTAAAAGTGTCAACATTAAGTTGGTGAGTTCATAGATTTGTTTAAGTATAAATGTTGAACCAAAGTTCTGTAAAGTATGTATGACCGTTTAAATCCTTAAATGTTCTTCCAAAACGTATGTATGATTTTTAGAAAATCGAGAATTGTAAAGCATGAATGACCATTTAAATCCCCAAATAGTTACCAAAACGTGTGTATAGTTGAACCACCTTTGTTCAAAGTATGTATTGCCACTTTATTCAAGACAATGCACAAGTATTCATGTATATGTATGGTTGGCTCTATAGACCCAACCAATTGTAATC
>BQNB010172211.1:0-13487 GCA_026074375.1 Tanacetum coccineum
ACCAAGCACACTACTCGTTCGAACCTTGTTGAAGTCGCTCGTTCGATCCTTGAGTATGTCACTCGTTCGATCAAACAAAAATGAATCACTCGTTCGATCAAAACAGAAAAACCACTCGTTCGATCCTATGGAGAAGATGCTCGTTCGATCAAAACAGAAAAAACCACTCGTTCGATCCTTGAAGAAGTTGCTCGTTCGATCAAAACTCGTACTTTGGACGTTTTTATCTTCTTTTGAACGTGCGTATGACTTAGCAACGCATGAAAGAACCACGAGGACACGCTATTAAGCCAAGTAACAAACTCGAACCACTAAGCTTACAAAAAAACGAAAACCACGAAACTAACAAAAACAACAAAAAAATACAAACACGAAACAACCACTAAAACTAACAAAAACTAAACCCACCCGTGGCGAATGATACCAAATGTCGTCACCATAAAATCACTTACACTTCATTATTGAAACAAGAAAATAAGATGAGAAGATATGGAAGAATTGTAGAGAGAAGTTAGAGAGAGAAAGGTAGAGAGAAGAAAAAGATGGATGATTACTTGCAAAATTACAAATGAGAATTAACAAGAACCAACCCCCTCTCCATACTTAGAGAGGGGTATTTATACTTAATACCAAGAGGCTTTCATGCCTTGGTATTTCTACGGGCCAGGCTCGGAATTACTTGGGCTTTCGCCCGATACACGTGACCGGTTAGATTACATTTAAGAGCCCGTTTACCCGTGTAACCTATTACAACGTATAATTATTTAATGACTAAGACCTAATATAGTTATGAACGAACTTCCATTGTTCGACTCATTATTTTGAGGCTAACAATAACCCTATCCCTAACTTCGAACTCCATTGGCTTTCGCTTCAAATCAGCGTAGCTCTTTTGTCGATCCTGAGCAGCTTGAATTCTCTGCTTGATTAGGACAATCTTTTCTGTTGTTTCTTGGATCATTTCCGGACCAGTCAGTTGAGCTTCTCCAACTTTGGCCCAGCACACAGGTGATCGACATTTTCGGCCATAAAGTGCCTCATAAGGTGCGGCCTTTATGCTAGCGTGATAACTGTTGTTATACGAAAATTCGGCTAATGGCAAATACTTAACCCAGCCCTTTCCAAAATCGATCACACAAGCACGTAGCATGTCCTTGAGAGTTTGAATAGTCCTCTCACTCTGTCCGTCGGTTTTCGGATGATACGCGATGCTCATACTCAGATCTGTACCCAAATCTTTTGGAAATGATCTCCAAAAGTTTGATGTGAACCTCCCATCACGATCACAGATGATTGAAACAGGTATTCCGTATCTTGCCACTATCTGTTCCCCCCCCCCCCCCCCCCCCACCCCCCCCCCCCCCCCCCCCCCCCCCCCCCCCCCCCCCCCCCCCCCCCCCAGGCACAACCTTGCCAACTTGTCCAATGGATCATTCTCCCTTATTGGCAAGAAGTGAGCAGATTTTTTAAGTCGATCCACACAATCACCAGTGGTGTCTAAAACCTGTGACGACTTAGGAATCTTGGTGATAAAATCCATCGTGATATTATCCCACTTCCACTCGGGTATTGCTGGATGTACTAACAATCCCGATGGCCTCTGATGTTTGGCCTTGACCTTCGCACACGTCAAGCACTTGCTAACTTAGGTGGCGATGTCAGCTTTCATATTGGGTCACCAATATAGCTTCTTCATATCTTGATACGTCTTTTCGGAACCGAGATGGATAGAATATTTTGACTTATGGGATTCGTGCATAATCACGGATCTTAAGTCGCCATAGCAAGGTAACCAACTCCTGTCGTTTAAACATAAGGTTTTATCAGCACGTGGTTCTAACTTTTCCTTTGGTATATCCCTTCTGATCAAACCACCTACATCTTTTTTCTCAAGATTCTCTGGTTTCAGGCTTCGATCTGAGATTTTAGTATTTGTTTGGGAAGATCCAAGCCAATAGTCATAACTAAGGCTCGAACGCGCAATGGCTCAATCCGTTCCTTACGGCTTAATGCGTCGGCCACTACGTTTTCCTTCCCTAGGTGATAACGAATGTCACAATCGTAATCACTTAGCAATTCTAGCCAACAGCGTTGCCTCATGTTAAGCTCCTTTTGGTCAAGAATGTATTGTAGACTTTTATGGTCGGTGAACATGGTACATTTGGTTCCATATAGATAATGTCTCCATATCTTTAGAGCAAACACCACCAATCCAAGTTCTAAATCATAAGTGGTGTAGTTCTTCTCATGAGTTTTTTATTGTCGGAAGACATAGGCAAATCACCTTCTCTTAGCATCAACACATCCCCCACAACCCTTGTGTAAGTTCATGTTTCATTACAAATTAGTCAAGTATTAAGGTTTTGAGCTCTTTGGGTAATAAGCTAGCAATGGATGAGCTTATGGTTTTGAATTCAGCTTATTGACAACAAGCTGAATCCCTAGAGCTTTAGGTTCACTCAATGAGCTAAGGACTGAGGTATATTCATTTTTTACCCTTATAGCCTAATTTACTGTTGCATTGCTTAATTTTCTTATTTTTGCTTATTGTTGTTTTTATTATGCTTATCATGTCTTAATGTTGCTTAATATGTTTAGTTAATAGTTTAGTATAAGTTTGGTTTGAGATCTTTTCATTTCAAAGTTAGTATTGCCCATAATAGTTAATACTGCTCATAGTTATAGCTTATTAAAAAGTGCTTATTTTTCCTTACTTTCTGCTTTTCTGTCATCTAATGTCATTGTGCTTAACCTGTTTTTAGAATTTAAGGCTTAGTTTAAATTGTTTCAGCTTAAAAATTAGATTTCAAATTTTAAAGGAATGTTTGGGTTAAGGATTTATTTATAGTTAAATAGTATGCAGTTTTCTTTTGGTGCCTGAACCAGCTTCCAATAGGTCTAATATAGCTTAAATGATAGTTTGAATAAGCTCAAATTAGGTAATACTGAGTTTCCTAGTTTATTTTATCATAAGTGTAAGTCTGCTAGTCCATAGGGGTGTCAAACTGCTTATTTGATTAATGTCTTAAATTCCTACTCGATTCGTGGTTCTTTATGATCTAAATCAGTTCATTTAACTCCACTGTGCAACTGTTTTGAAGTCTTACATTTTGGAAAAACCTTTTTGAGTCATTTGATCAAAAACAGTCAAGTAATAATGGTTAATTTTTGTTCAAGAGTCCTTATTTGCAGATAAGATTATGGTTAGATTCTAGGTTTACTTTGGTTAAATTCTATTTAAATTAGCTTATTATTGTTTTAGTTCATCTGTTTTAAGTTTTTAAGCTGTCCTAGTCCTTATTGAGTCTTAAAAGTTGGTCTGCAAGTAGCCTTTAACATCAAAAAGCCAAAAACCACTAGTATAGTCTTCCATTGTCATTTGCACTTTTTTAGCTTATTTCCCTAAATGTTTTGGTTGAATTTAGCTTATTTAGGTTTAATTAGTTTAAGTCTTAATCTGTTTTTCACTTTTAGCTTTTTCCTAAGTGCTTATTAGTCTAAAATTTAGCTTAAAAATTGGTAAAAAGTCTTTTAAAACTGATTTTTTATGTCTGTTGTCTTTGTATCTTTTAGATGATTTTTAGCTTAGTTGTTTTGCTTATTTTCTGTGTTCATTACTTATTAGGTTTAGGTCTTAGTTTATTTTAGCTTATTTTCTTTTCTTTTAGCTTATTGTGTCCAAAAAGCTCCAAACAGTTTTAGCTTTTGTTCATTTAGTTAAGTCTTAGCAAATCTGCCACCTTTAGTTTGCTTATTTCTGGCTTATTTTCAAGTTTTATAAAAAGTTTCTTTTTTAAAGTTTACCATTTTTGCTTATTTTATAACCTTTTTAAAAATAAAACCAAAAAAAATATTTTATAAAAAAGAGAGGTCACAGGGGTCGAACCTGTGACCTCCCCTTCACACACCAACACTTTAACACCACACTCCACTACCACTCGCCCTTGGGTCTTTTTCGTTTAAAGTTTGCAACATTTAATACTTAACCACATTTTACCAGTTTAAGCTATAAGCCCTTTTAGGCTTATTTCCAGCTTATTCCATTAAGGTGGTAGTTCCATTTTATTTTTCATAGGGTTAGTATTGTCTTAAGCACTTTCCCTGAATTTTTCGGAATTTTCTTAATTAGTTTAGTATTTTTAATGCATTTTTTAGTTTAAAAGTGTTTTTAATTCATAATAAATAAAATAAAAGTCAAAAAAATATAATTCTTTTTTCTAAAATTATTTTTAATCATTTAGGACCTTTAAAATTAAATTTTCTTTTGTAGGGTTTAAATTTGATAATTTAGGTTTTAGAGTCGCGTTTTTAATTCCTATTAACGTTTTTAGGTTCGATCTTTAATTGCTTTCATTGTTTACTTGCGTTTAATTGTTTTTTCATATTATTTGTAGAAATAGAATCCCAAATCAAAATTTGATTATTCAAACACACTATCACGAACTAAAACTCGATTCTCAATTCACGCCTCGTCGGGAAACGACCCGGGAAGGTTTTGGATTTTACTTTGGTCAAAAGTAATCTCTTTGAAGCCTTACGAAATACTTACTCACTCACTTATTATTTGATATTTTAACTATAAATATATGTATATTAAGTTATATATATATAAGTATAATTAAGTTTAAGATATCAAAACACGTTTCCCTACTTTTATATTATGAATTCTGTATTGCTCATGCATGTTATGTGTTTTGAATTGATAAATATGGAATAGTTTAACATGTTTGTTTGGGGATCATGAGGGAATTATGGATTAAACTTAGATAAACTAGTGAATTTTAAAAATTATCAATATGAACTTGATGTTTTTACACTTGGACTTATTAATCATCATTTGATCATCATTCTAGTCCGGATATAGGTCGAAAGACTCTGGCTAAATGTTTGATTTCCAAGTTGTTTGTCTTTAACATCTAGATGTTAGCCTTGTGAGGATTGGCTAACAAAATGATCATTAACCAAGGGTAAAAGGGTTTAACGCTTAACCTCATGTCTAACAAACTTGGTTAAGAAAGTCCATATTCTTATTTTCCTAAACTTGAATCAAACTTAAAGCATTTTTGTAATCAAAAGTAAAGGCCGAAAGGATTTTTGATTATAATAAATAGACAATCGTTTTAGTAAACTACCAGTTTCTTTAATCAATTATACTTTAATTCTTGAACCGTTATCCATCCAAGTTTATCCATATTTGTTCTTGTACCCCCAAACAACATCATCTTATATCTTGAAGTACCTTGAAATCTTTAGATAGTGATAGTCTATAAGATTTACCCTTCGTAATATAATCGACCCTTTCTAAGAATTACCAATCTCGTGGAACGACCTGGTCTAACCCTAAACCTATACTATAAACGGGGGTTTATACTTTACCCGTGTGTTAGTTGGAAATCAGATAAAACCAGTATTATAAATTTAAAGCTTTAATAACACATCAAGCACTAATTGTTCATAACACATTAGTGCGGATGTTTACTCCCTTCTTTTTTTCACATCCTTTGGTTTTCGTAACATGTTTGCGGCATGTTAGTACCGATGCTTTTCTATGGTTGTTCTTTTGATCATTAGTACGGATGAGTCTTTACGTTCTTCATTTGGTTCGTAATGTCTTTGATTGAATTTATCTGGTACGTGTTCGTTTGACTTTTAAATTGACTACATGGTTCCTTGTACTCTCTTTCGCCTTCAAATCATTGATTTGTGTTAGAGTCCTTACGGTATTTTGTAATCCCTTTTGGTATTACGATGTTCTTTGTTTAAGTAACATATTTTATATTGATGTCAAATTATGAAAATCATTTTGAAGTATATCGTGATGGTGTTTTGGGAAAACTATTTTTGAAATGATTTTATAAATACGTTATGACACCGCTCTTATGTGAATGTCTCTTTATTTTTATGAAAATTATGTTTACAATGATTTTTATGAAACGATGTGATACTGGCTGACTGTCAAGACTATTTATAAAATGATCTTTACAAATAAGATATGAAACTATTTTTTATATGCTTGATAAATTTTATTTTTATTATGAAAAGTAGGTTTAAAATGATTCATAATGGTAAGATGCGATACACCGTTAAATAACTGTCTCTAGATTTTTATGACAACGATGTTTAAAATGATTTTTTTTTAAAGATTATATCTAAGACGGTTTTTTTTATATTTAAAATGATTTTGTTTTTATTTAAAACGACTTTCTTTATTGTTTTAAAATGATTTTTATAAAAATAGTATTTAGTTGGTTCTTTCATGTAAAGTCAATTATTGGTATAAGAATTATATCTTTCTCATTTATCAATCTTGATACGTATCATTATTCGATATGTGTTCCTTTTGTCTTGGTACGCGTTGTTGATTCTTTTGTTTGCGTTTCCCATTTGTATAGATTTTCTATCATTTCTTTTAAGGACTCTCATGACATTAGATCCGCATCTATTTGCATTTGTGAAATCCCTTATATGTTTTCTAGCCTTTGATTCGATATTCGTTTGCTACCCTATTCAATAATTCGTAACCCTTAGAATTCGTTTGATATATGTTTTATTCGACCAAGTCACTCTCCGTGGGGAGCACCTATATTGTCCGTCAAGAAGAAGGACGGTTCATTCGGATGGGCATAGACTATCGAGAATTGAACAACTTGGCCATCAAGAACCGTTACCCTCTCCCCAGGATTGACGACTTGTTCGACCAGTTATAAGGTTCACGTTATTTCTCTAAGATAGATCTTCGTTATGGATATCATAAGCTAAGATTACACGAAATAGATATTCCAAAGATTGCATTTAGGACGCGGTATGGACACTTTGAGTTTATGGTTATGCCTTTTGGGTTAACCAATGCACCAGCGGTTTTCATAGACTTAATGAACCGGGTTTGCAAGCCGTATCTAGACAAGTTTGTCATTGTGTTTATCGATGATATCTTGGTCTACTCGAAGTCTAAGGAGGATCACGAAGTTCATCTTAAGTTAGTGATGGAGCTACTCAAGAAGGAGAAGTTGATTGCCAAGTTTTCCAAGTGTGAATTTTGGCTACAAGAAGTACGTTTTCTTGGACATGTAGTTAACAGCGATGAGATTCATGTGGACCATAGTAAGGTAGAAGCAGTGAAGACTTGGAAAGTACCTAAGACACCATCCGAGCTACGATCATTTCTGGGATTGGCAGGTTACTATCGGTGTTTCATCGCGAATTTTTTCAAGATTGTGAAACCTTTTACTTTACTGACATAGAAGGATCAGAAGTATGAGTGGGGCCTAGAACAAAAGGAAGCTTTTTAGACATTAAAGGACAATTTATGTAATGCACTAATATTGTCATTGCCGGATGGACCAGACGACTTTGTAGTTTATTCTGATGCATCAAATCAAGGATTCGGATGAGTGCTGTGATGCAGAATTTTGCAAAACCACAAAAGTTATACAATCCTCCTAGACAGTGAACCTAATCGTTGTAGTGTAGTATAGGATGTAACACCCCCAAATCTGGGTTGCAGCGAAATGTTAAATATCCGAGGGGTTACTTCATAGATCAATAGCACAAGATATGAGAACGACCACTAAACGTGTCGTTTAAAAGATACATTGGATTTAACAAAATACTTGTTTGTTACATAAGCCCATGGCCTCAAATTTGTTCGACAAGGTAAGTAAAGATTTCGGTTTATAACAAATGTTCCCAAAATGTAATACGCCCCAAATCTTTAGTACTGACTCTTCCAAAGAGTGACCCCAATGTATCTGAGCACCTCGTGCCTTATTGACCTGAGAAAAAACATGATAAAACACGTCAACTTAAGTGGTGTAATTCATAATTTATGTAAATAATTGTAGGACCACAAGATTCTATAGTGTATGGATTAATGCAACAGATGCAAACATCATAAAAAGTTAAATTACGTTTTCCTAAGCTCATGACACTGAAGCTCGACCTGTATGAATGCAATTTTCTGCCAATAATGCCCGTGATATATGTTCTAACCCGTAATACATCCCAAACTGACCGGTATACTTTTTGTGTACGGCAAACTCGGCTCAGTGAGCTGCTACTCAACCAAACGGATTCAATCCTAAATAGATCTATTTATAACATTTGCACTCACAATCTAGTGATTGACAGTTCATGATAAAGGGCTCAGTGGGTTATCGCTACTTAGGCAAACACGTAATCATTGTATAAAATGTACACTTGCGTCCAATTTGTAAAACAAAGAATGTTCTCACCCCAACAATGTAAATCATTTAAATAATTGTAAAATATGGGGCTATGAACTCACCTTAGTAAATAGTCCTCTGAAAATGATAATATATCCAAGTATAGCAAATAAATCACACCGTCAAATACCTAAGTAAATACGGTCAGTCTTAGCCTACATATTAGGCTAAAAACTCAATGTATAAACTATAATAAATTTCTAGTTTATATATACTGTTATCACTTGTGTGGTGATGCAAATGTTTATTAAATTTGTATTCACTTGATGGCTTTTGGGAAGGTATACGATTTTACATGATATTGTATACGTATAAACGTTACTAATAAATATTTCTATTTACTAAGTTGTAGGTTAACCGGTATACTATCCGGATGTCATTCGTCCGATATGTCAAGTGTTTATTAAATTCACTTTATAAAATAACCCTTAGGTTTTCTATAATTACAAAACAGCCCCTGGGTTTATAAAATATATACTATTTTATATTTTAAACCCTTAAGTTTCCACTTGTACACATTTGGTCCTTTAACTTTACCAAATTACCCTTTAGGTCCTTATATGTCCCAATAGTCCCTGTTAGGATTAATAAAAAGACTCAGTCACCCCATGTATTTTCATGTTTAGCATATCTCGTAGTTTTATTAAGTAATCGTATGATTTATGGTGTGGGCTGGGTCTTTACCCACTGTAAGCCCACACCATAGCCCGTTTTATGGGGCATTTCTGTAAGAAACTAATTTAAAACTACCCACATGGAGAGGGTGTTGGAAAAATCATTTGACACACACATCATAGTGTTTTTTTCTCTAGTTCTCTCCAACATTTTTCTCTCTCTATTTCTATCTCTGTTCCATGCTTGTGTGAATTTATAGGAATCCTTCATTTGGCATCAGGCCACGAGTGGGATTCGTGTGGTTAACAAGCTCAAATTGTAGGCAAATAGAAGTCAAAAAGAAAAAATCAAACCCGTATTTTTGTGCGTAAATGTGTGAATGTTTATGTTATATAAGCAAGATCTAGGCATTATGGTAGCTAATTGTGCAAGAGAAAATCAAGCTAAAAGGTAAAAGTTGGGTGATCATTAGGCGATTTTTGGTGGAAAAGTCGTATTGTTCGTCGTTGCGTTTTGACTTTCTGGCAAAGTTCATGTTGCGTTTTGACTTTCTTCATGTTGCGTTTTGACTTTCTTCATGTTGCGTTTTGACTTTCTTCATGTTGCGTTTTGACTTTCTGGCAAAGTTCATGTTGCGTTTTGACTTTCTTCATGTTGCGTTTTGACTTTCTTCATGTTGCGTTTTGATTTTTTTTATATATTGCGTTTTGATTTTTTTTAATATTGCGTTTTGATTTTTTAAAAATATTGCGTTTTGATTTTTTAATTATTGCGTTTTGATTTTTTATTGCGTTTTGAGTTTTAAAGTTGCGTTTTAATTTTTTAAAGTTGCATTTTGAATTTTTTTTGGTTTGGTATTGCGTTTTGCTACTACGTTTCAGGTACATTGAAGACTTTTATATACTGAATCTAAACGTTATGCTGCCCAAATTTCGAGAAATCATTTGACATTACTTGGACTTCAAAAGGCACTGCGTTTTGTCAATGACATTATTGTGTGAGAAAGGGTTTTCAGTAAAACAGCGATAATTTTGATCCGTAAGTCCGTTTCAGGCCCGATGGACCTCTCAAATCGAAGAGAAACACTATGACGGTTCCGTGTAACCATCCTTTAGCTGGATAAGGATTTTTCAAGGCCCAAAAAGTTGTTTAATATAGTTATTGAATTTTTCATATTTTTTGGTTTTTTGTGTCTAAGATTGTTTTTGTTCTAGCTCACGGCCCCTCTGTATTTTTAGGCTCCGTTTCAGTTGGTGAGCTATTGAAAACAAACAGTTTAACCCTAGCCAGACGTTTCTATTTTTAGGACAATTAAACCCATTGGCCGCTGATTCCTATTTATTCATTCCCGAGTTTTCTATTGATTTGTAAAATCCTGTTAATCTTTTATCGTTTTAGTCATAGACTTGTAAAAATCTCGTGAACGTTAGTTGCATTTTTAAAAACCACACCATCAATCACAATATCTACTCAAGATCCTTTATTGTATTTCACATCACCGAATTTTCAATGGAATCTTCCTAATTCCATTCAAAAGAGAGAGAGCTTCAACTGACGCAACGACTCTCTAAACAAAGGCAACTCCATCTGCATGACAAGGTGTTGAAACAACTCGAGACACTATCTTCATGATCTCTTTCTCCTTAATTGCCTTATGCTGTTGATGCATTTAAACAGCTTTTTGATCATTCTCTTGGTGACGAGCATCAGATATTTCAAATTAAAGATGTTTCAAATTGGTCAGTTAAGGCATACAACTTGAAAGAGAGAATCGTCATGGGGTTAATGAAAAAAAAAAAGGGGGGGGGGGGAATTGTCTTCAAGCACTCAGAACACAATTCAGGGAATTTCTTGCCTTCATAAGGGTAAATGCAAACGGATCTTCTGAATCAGGTTGGCAACAGAAGAATTCGAAGACTTACGCGCTGTGAACATTGTGCGGTACAGACGTGAGTTACTCGGAACCTGGATACATTTGAAGCAGTCATTCATATAGCTGTAAATTACTACGGTAGATTACAGCTACTGTCACAAGATGTTCAGATCAATCCGGTTCAAGCAGTGGATGACAGGTTGATTGTCTCGAAAAGCAGTGGGATAGAGTCAGAAAATAACAAGGCACTCAGTAAATCAGTAAATGAAACTCAGTACAACACACGATGAGTTTGGGCACTGAGATGTACAAACTTGGGAGGTAATTTATACACGGAACGTTAAATGCATTGGATGCTGGGTCAGTTATCTTCAGACAGCAGCGGGACAGACTGTCAGATATGCACGATACAATGATCAGTTTCAGGGGACTTTTATCACACATGCTGTGGATGCAGATATCAGACCAGTAAATGACCAAGTGCCATTTGCTGAGGTACAATTGACTGCTCAACATAATGTCCTTGCTAATGAACAACAGCATACTGAGCAATCTGAACCAAATTATGACACATATCTATTGGAAAAGGATATAGGAGAATCCCCCTCGGATTCAAACAAATTGTGTTCATAGGGGAGGGAGATTGACCAGGATGCTTGAACTATTCAAGCAAAACGTCCTGCGTTGCTTAAGGTGGGTATTCTCAAAAAAATGCTATGGTTGACAAAGCGTTTATACATGACACTTTCAAACAGATTTCTACAGCTTGAAAAGCATTGCATTTCACTTGAAATTTCAATGCAACAAAAGGAAGAAAGTTTTCAAAGTAACAAACCATGTAAAAAACAGGACGCTCCGGAGTGTTGTGAATTTTTTGAGATAAATGATTTGAAAGCTAGCTACAGGCCAAAACACCAACTAATTTGCCACTTGAAGAATCAACTAAAGTGTGACGGATGCAAGTAATGAAGCCAAGGTTGTAAACATGAAATTGATGTTTTTGGGAACAATAAAACCTTGAACTAGGAAAGTAGGTGTGGCTAAATTACTTGCATAGAATGAGGAAGTTAAAATATAGGAAAATGAGCATTTAAAAACAGACTTACAAAGGACTTTATGATTTATCATAAGGACCGAATTCAGACGAAAAGTTTCATCAATGACTCACTGATTGCCTCAAGTAATAGTAAGGACTGTTGAAAATGTGATTTAAAACGCTCAGATTCAGGAAAAGTTTTGGCGAATGTAGCAATTGAAAAAATTAATTTAGAAGTTTAAAGGAAATAGCATGGATACTAAGTTTGCAAAACCATCAATCTTGGGGAAACCGTTTTTACAACCAACCAGAAACCAATCAGTTGTTAGACAACCGAATGCGTTTAAATTTGAACGAACTAATTTTTCAAAACCACGGTTTGCCTCCCAGGTTAATGTGAATAACGTTTTGTCAAAACCAGTCACTCCTCATTATTTGCCTAATGTTCAAGAATATGTGCTTGCAAAACCTCATCACGTGATTGCACCTGGCTCATCTAGGAATAGTAAAAAAGAATTGTATGGTTTAAATGATATGGCTCATAATCACTATCTAAAGGAAGCTAGAAAAAAGACACAAGAAAGGAATAGGAATTCAAAATCTAGTGTGATGCATACTACTAGTCTACAAAACACTACTAATGGTAGCAAAAAAAATCCTAGGAGCAACAATCAAACATCTAGGAGTTCTTCTGTATCCAAGAGTAATGGTGTAACATCAAATAGTATGCCACTAGTAGATCAATCTAGGAATTCTAGGTTTTTTTCAGACTCTAAACACTTTGTTTTTTCTACTTGTCAGAAATGTATCTTTAATGCTAATCATGATGATTGTATAACAAAATTCCTGAAAGAGGTGAATTCTCGAGCTAAGGTTCAATCCCCTAAGTCTAGAAACAACATCAAACCCGCAAAAAGGATACCTAATGTAAACAAACCTGAAAGATGGATCTCTAAAGGATATAGGTTTTCTCCCAATAAGTCTTCCGCTGTGCATGAGAAATCAAACACTCCTAGATCTTATCTTAGGTAGAAACCGACGGGTAGAATTTTCAAGATTACTGGTCTTAGGTGGATACCTATTGGAAAGATGTTCACCGATAACACAACCAAAGTTGACAGTGAACCTCTAAATGGTTCAAATGATGATATCACTAACCCATATGAATGCGATCAAACTCTTAATGTCAGTGCAGGTACTCTTAACTTAAGTGCAGGTACATCTTTTAATCCTATAAAGGAAAGACTCAGAGTTTGGTTGCCGAAAAGACTGATATCTCATAAGCCAGGGTTTCAAAGGATTCTATCTGATGCACATAAACAATGGCGTCTACAGACAACACTTCAGGCCCTGTTCCTTAAATAAAAGAAAGGTGTACGCTTCAGTGCGCTTTATCTTCAAAAGAAGAGAAATCTTCTTGTTTTCGACCATTCTCATCAACATTCTTCATAATTTCCCATGCTCGTTCAATCATTAACTGAATCGACGTACATTAGCTTGTATTTTAATTCACTAGATCAATCAAAAATGGCAATCGCATATGCAATTTTTGAAGGGGAGAATAGTGAATCAAATGTGATCAATACAGTTGAACTTGGTCTCTCAATGTGTACGAAATGGTCAAATTGACTCCTGGATACATCAGTTCAGGAATCGCCATCTAAGAAAGACTATGAGATCCTGTTTTAACCATTGTTTGATGAGTACTTCAATCCTCCACCACGTGCTGTCTCTCTAGATC
>BQNB010172212.1:0-13487 GCA_026074375.1 Tanacetum coccineum
CAGACATTCATCTTTATAGTTTCTTAAAATGTAAAGTATTCTTATTCTTTAATGTGTATTGCAACAATGCTCTTAGTTGAGCATATCTAGTTAGCAAGTTTATTTAAACTAGAATTAATTATTCTCTAGCATCATTGTACACAAAACAACACTATGCCCTATACAATTCGTAAACATTTGTTTTAACAGTCATCTAAAACACTCTTAATTAGATACTATTGTTATCAGTCGTTTAAATCACTCTCAAATAGATACTGTTGTTGTTAGCTCATCTTGCTCTTGTGTAAAAGTAACAACTAGTCTCATACACAATATAAGATATGCATGATGAATCCTTCATTAAAAACACAAGGTTTCCATCCATGTATTAAATTATCTCAAGTGAAATATATCGTTTAAGACTTGCTTCAATGATGTATTGCATTGTGTTGGACTTAATTTCTGCATATGTTTATTTCATTAAACATTTATTCCAAGATCGTTTGTTTTATTTCCTAAATTCCCAAGTGAAATTTTATTCCAACCTCAAGGATTAATATCTAGCTTTGATTGAATGGTGCTATCAATATGTTACACAACATATGAATTTTAAGGAAAAATATAGTGCTCCCACTTGATGTCAGGTGTACTCACGAGTTATCTTAATTTAATCAAAAATCATATTGTGATTAAACTTAAGATCTCAACTCTTAGATGCATGATCCAATCCACACTTGGATTCTATTATCTTGTATACTTTATAAGGATTATTTTAAACTCATAACCTTTTGATTACACACCGTCCTCACAAAAGGTAATCATAAAGAAAAGAGTTATAAAACTTAATTGTCATATAACAAATATAGACTCATAACCTTTTTGATTACACATCGTCCTCGCAAGGTAATCATTAAGGAAAGAGTTATGATCCTTAATTCGCCATATGTTAGACTCAAGAAAACCTGTATGACAATTAGTTATCTTTATATAATTAATGCGTGTAGAAAAGAAAGATTTAATCATAGTAAATTGCTTGAGTAAGATTCAAAACTCTTATCATCAGTCAAGCATTAATATGTGTACAATCTTGTCCTTATGAGCTTTTCTTCAAAAGAAACTCATTCTCACCTTTCAGTTTAACTATTTGATAAAAGATCAATCAAGCTTACAACATTGATTTATCTTTTAAGGACTCCATTTTATCATTCATATTTCTAAGATATTTATCAGATCCAAGATGTGATAATTCATCTTATTAGTTAACAGGTTTATTATGACCCTCTAACTAATATTCCTCAACATTGATATAAAAATATCACTCCATTGATGAGGCATCCTTACGAATTTATAAATGAGAGTTACATTATACTTTGGTTTGACATTTTCATGTTTAACCTCAGTATGAAGGTTATGTATTTTGTTCTTGAATATCTTCAAGATCTATAGATGCTCCCACTTACTTTTGTAAGAAGTGATACTTCTCTAAATACTAAGTATTTAAGCAACAATAAATTGTTTTTAATTGGGACAACAAAATACATTTTACAGTTTTCATCTCTAGCTTGCTAATAATATGCTTCATAAGATATTAAAAAATTTCAGAACTTTAATCAAGACATAATGGGATTTCACCCAATCCATAAATAGATAATGTATTGAATACCTTCTAGGTTAGAACTATATTGAGTGTATCCATGACACACGCAAATTTACAACCTTGATCGATTTTGGAGGTAGAGCAATTAAAGTTATCAGAAATCAAACAATATGAAAATAGTTTGTTTCAACACATTAGACATTCCATAATAAAGTAGTATTCTATGAGTATTTGAATTGTGAGACTCCATCAGAATTCCCTAGATAACTTAATTCTCTTTGGATCAAATACTTACCAATTGGGTCGAGCCAAATTAAATACAAAGTATTTTAAAACCACGTGCATGATATAACGTATATATCTTTGAATAGTACAATAACTCTATGTTCATGTGTTTCAAGAAAACAAAACATGTCAAGTATACGTTATTAGTCTTTGAATAATTCAAGGACCTTATTGTTCATGTGTTAATCAAGAAGACATAACAATTTTACTACTTAATTTATGTTATGAGTCATTGATAAATTCAAGGACTTTATAATTATGTCTTAACATAAACATAATTATTCTAACTAAAGTAATTATGAACGCAAACTCTTGAGTTCAATAGTATTTTCAAGTTAATTACATACTTCATAATTATGATTATATAATCGAACCATAATTATATTGACTAAAACATGTAGTCAATGTACTGAAGTAGCTTTATAATATATCTTGACACTTAAATTTAATAGGGAAACAGACATCTTGTGTGTTTATGTCCTAGTAGAATTATTAGCTTTCTTACCTTGCGGTTAAGAGAAACCAATAATCATATTGTTATATGTTGTTCCTTGCACACAGTTAAGATTTCTCCCACTTGTGTGCGGTACAACATTATTTAAAACAATACAACAAGCGCTCGATTGTATAAACAATATGTCATAGATATTACAAGTAGATTTCAAACCATAATGTTTAATAAGGAATTGTGGATTATTATTCTATAGATAATCTTTCGCAAAGCAACATCGGAAAGGCAACGTATTATCTATAAAATAAAATGCAAAATTCCTTAAACTACGGTCGTTCACATTTGGAAAGTAATGAAGTATTTCAAAGCAAGCTAAAAATAATAAGGGCAACTAATCAAAGAAATAAATCTTGTACCTCCTACTGAACTTGACAACCTCACATGAATGTCATTTCAATAATAAAACGCAAAGCTCCCACTGGATTTGTCAACATTGTAAGTGTTACATCACTAGTAGAAAGCAAATAACGATTTATTTACTTTTCTACTCTCTTAAAATGACTACAATTAGCAATGTACTTAGGTATTAAACAGAGTATATGAAGTTCTACTTATGTAGATAAGGGACTAGCCATTCATGCTTTCATTAAGTTGAACATTTAGCATGTAATTCCTCCTTAATCGATCTACGTACCCATAAGGGTGTTTAGCACTATAAGGAATGAAATGAGTCCAAGAAAATAAAAAGCAATACGATTTATTTACTTTCCTACTCTCTAGAATGCCTACAAGAAGCAATGTACTTAGGTATGTACAGAGTATATAAGTTTACTTATGTAAATGAGGGACTAGCCATCTGTATACATAAACTTGAATATATTAGCATGGCATTTCCTCCTCAATCTGTCAGCGTCGAACCACAAGGGTGTTTACACTTATAAGGAATGAATCTGAGTCCAGTAAGAAAATTTACCCTATAGACCTGCTAGCAATTTTCCCTTACTACATTTCGGTTAAACTCATAAACATCGTGTCAATTGCACAGATTTTGCAATATTGGATAGCATATAATGACACAATGTTCTCTAGTTCCACAAATATTTTATCTTCAAAATTTCATGACTCGAAAAAGGGGCAATGAAAAGATTGAAAGTAGTTTAATGATAATGAGTGAAAACTTCAATATAAACCCTATCTAATACTTGAGCCATCAAGGAGGGAATGAGATAGGAGTTAGTCTCGAACTCTTTTTTTTTTCTCCTTGTTTTCTCCAGAAAAAGAGACTATGTTGTATTCTTTGAGAAAACAAACATCCGTTTTACGGAATTATGTTGCAATAATACAATTAAATCAGAACATAGAAGTTCAAATTATATATCTTTCGATAATTCAAATTCTTAAAAAGAATTAACTACCCACTTAATTACTAATAAGACTAAGATCCAACTTGACTCACCACTTATACCAGAGCTGACAAGTGAGAAAATAAGTATAGCAAGTAGGTAAGGCGACGAGCGTTAATTGCATTGTTAATGCAACTCTTAGATTATATACTTATACATTTATAACTCCAGTATATAATGTCAAATATGCATATTTCGTCTCATCTATCCTCGGTTCCGAGTCTGACCAGGTAAACTCGATTTAAAGGGGAAGTCGACCAAAAAAGCACATGCTAAAATAGACAAAAGTCTGACCAATAGAAAAAATTACGCTCATGGGTATGGCAAAGGCCTTTGAGGTCTGACTGAGAGTCAAACCAAATGCAGAATATGCAACGTTTCTTCATTTGGCGCATAAGACTTAAACATTACATAAGGGTATACACATAAATGTTGACAAAATGTGTACAAATAGAAGCAATGCAAACAACCTTGAAGCAAAAGTTAAGAAAACATTTTGATAACCATTTTGGTGTAGACATCATTTTCAATTTCAACTCGGTAGGCTAGCTCCATTTTTTTTGAACCAACAAAGAAGCGGAGAAACAGGTCAGCGCGAAGGCGTATAAAAAGAACCTTATTTCTTTAGGGAATCTCACACCAATTAAAAACTCAATCTTCAAAACCCACCATAAACTTCTCATTAATAGATTTTTGTTACCATAAATGGGTGAGAGTGTTATGCCCGTACTTCCATTTTACTAATGATGCTAATTGTATGTTAAGAAACCCCTTTTTGTTAACATTAGTTTTAGTTGTTGTGTTGCCAATATGGTCGTCATTCCAAATTAGATCAAACCCCTATATTGTACTCCAACGTGGTTCCGACATCAAGTAAATATTTCCAATAATTCCCTCATTATGATATAATCCGAAGTCATGTATGTGGGCGGTGAGGAAAATTAAGTAGATCAATTCAAACCCCATATTAGGCGCAAAGTAAAAACTAAAGCTTCACAAGAAATCAAAGTTTCATAGTCCTTAATGTCCGTATTTAGAATTTGTCCAAAAAAACCACCGTTTTCGAAATAACACATAACTGAAACTGGTCACAAGGATAAAAATACGTGTGGTATTAAGACATGTTATAATCCAATGTTTCTCTATAGAGTAATAGTCCGATGTTAAGAGTTTTCATAAACTCAATTTGCAAATAATTGGATCATCACATGACATAATCACATATAAGCAATCAAAACAGACTAAAAAATGGATTAAAATTGAGGAACAAACTCTTAAATGAAAGCAGTAAATCACATAATGCCTTTTGAGTTCTCAAAAGAGTTTTCCCCAATTGGAGAACCATAAGACTCTCACTATTTTTCCCTTGCTAAAGTGCCTAGATCGCCACATACACATATAACAATGATTGCGTGAGTCTTTAACCAAACCAGCCCGAGATAAAACAAGAATAGATTAACATAGGCAACTATAAACATTTAAATTTTAAAATCTATACTTATTTTTCATTTATGTTTGTGATTATTCTAAGGTGTTTTATTTATTATCTATGGCAATGATTGCATGTCGTTTGCTATAGTTATTTCAATAAAACAATAATGACACCAATACCATGGCAAAATTCAGCCCTAGCAGTTGTTAAAATCGTTGTAATATGCAATAATACTAAACAATGTGCACTCGTTGAGATGCCACTGATGGAATTTAACAATTAGCAAGATAAACACATTTAACTCTTATTACGATTACGCAGCGATAGATCGAGTTCTAGTACAATAAATTAACATACATTAAAACACAATAAAGGGACAATAAAAATAAATAGAGAACATACCCTTTTAGACAACTGCAATAATTGAAAAACCGAGAATTAAAAAACTAGTGACTAAATTTGTCACCACTATGGTTTTGCTCACGTAACAGACAATAAACTCAACCCAAACCGCGTCACGATGCTAGTCGTTGCTTCACAAATAAACAACCGAACACCATGCGTCTTGTTCTTATAAAATAACACATGAATCGAATCTCAAAGCGAATGTCATTCAATCGTCAGGTAAAAGAAAAATAATAGGTGATAAACCAATCAGTGTCTATATATAATATTGTATGCATGGGAAAAAAACCATACACACGTAATTAAATATAAGAATGCAGAAAAATTAAAACTTTAGAATTTTGCTATACTTTATGTTTAGTCGCCTAGGAGAAAAGTAAAGCCAATCTGGTACGGAGTGGTGGGAAAAACGACATGATTGGAAATAATTTAAGTGGATTATTCTCACAGTACGGTTAATGACTAAGGGATAAAGCTTTTTATATTAGCCTTGTTAACCGCAACCGCCAAACTCATGATGAAATACTATGAAACTTAAGTTAGTCTTTCATTATACTGTTTACTGACAACTCTCATCTTACTCTAAACTTTACTTACTTCTCTAACATTGCAAAGACTACTAACTTACCAGTAACCAAGAACCACCATCCATAAAAATCAACACCCATACACAAACGAAACACACCAAACCAACCTCCAATCACCATCCACGCAAACCGAATCCAACGCCACCAACCAGCAGACCACCCAACACCATCCAACGTACACACCTCTCCATCCTAACCACAACCACAGCCCCCCACAACACCACCCCCTTCTGCCACGAGCCACCCCCACCCAACCCAACTAGCCACCTACACCACACTACATCCTCCTAACAAACAACCCAAACCACAAATCAAACACTACTAACCACTACACAACACCACCCACTCCTAAAACGCACAACACCCAACTTTACACCCAAAATCACTAGACCTCCCGCCTCCCCCAGCACCAGCCACCCCTGCGTCCCCCCACACAACTTTGTCCCGCCAATCGCGCCCCCTACAAAACAAACAACCCCCAACCCAACCCCTCCAAAACCCCACCCACCTACCCAACTCGACCCACCCCCCACAAAAAGACTCACACATTCCAGTCCGCCGCCACACCCCCTTCCAACACTAGAAAACACAAAACAAACAACCCACAATGACCCCCAAAGCCAAACGCAAAAACTACGAGCAACCCTCCCTTCACCGCCCAAGATAGCAAAAATCAAATAAACATATACGTAACATAAAAAGAAATAACCCCACGCTCGCTTCAAAACCAACACGCCTTGGCCTACCCGAAAAAACTTTACTTTTCTCGGTTCTACACAACAACAAAACACAAATGATACGAAATCATCAAACAGAAAAAAGAACCTTACAACTTACTTTATCTGACGTAACATATACCACTTAAAACTTACACTACTAACAAGACACATGAATAAATTAGAAAACTCAACTACAAATTAACTAACTATCCTAACTCTAAGAAAAAAAAAAAAACAACACTCAATAGAAACAAGAAACAAAAACGCCATAAAAATAAAAAACTCTAAAAACAACTACTTGACTTACTCACAATAAAAAACTCTTCTTCAAAAACATACACTCTACCAAAACAAGCTTAACACTTTGAAAAAAACCTAACCGCCATAGATGTAGAAACAAAAAAAATCTCTTTGGCATAACAATAAAAGAAACAAAGAAAAAAAAAAAAACACGAAAACCCACATAAAAACAAAAAATATTATACTTTCTATTAGACTTTCTTCACTTTTTACCTAACTAACTACTAAATATTCTACCCTCAAAACTATAAAAAAACAATATTAACTCTTACCTAAAAAAAACTTAAAAAAAGACTACAAATCTCATAAAAGAACCTCCTAACTACAAAGTGTCAGAGTCCGAAAAGTCAATAAAACTAAAATATACTTACATCTCCTTTAAAAACTCGTAGCATAACCAATACAATACCCTACTCTACCAGAATGCAGAAGGAATTAGTAACACATGGGAACTTCAATAACCGAAACGAGGGTTGACACATCTATGCCTCACAACGGCTCTAACTACTTTCTACTAAGAAAAAAACTTTAAAACTAATAAAAAACAAAACAAACGTACGTCTTCTCTTAACTGGGAACTAACTTAGAACCATACCTAAAAACCTAAATGAAAGCTTTAAACGTTCTTTTTTATACTACACTTAAAACCCCAAAACTATCCAAATCACTTGCTTACTTTCTACCTTAAATTTATGTTAATTTCTTTATTACTACTGCACGTTTTTTTCTGAAATCTTAGACTCTTAATCTCTCTCTGAAACTTTGCAATCAAATTACCCTTTAATCCAGCAACCTTACTTTTTTCCATCTTTCTCTCAAGACACTTCTTTATACATCTTCTAACTACGCCTTACCCTAAAACTGAAACTTTCTTACCCTCTAAAACTTATAAACTTTAAAAAAACTTACAACTACCTTTTCTTTAAAAAAAAATGAAAAAACTATAATAACATGCCCTCAAAATCTAAATGATATAACTTAATAAAACTCTCTTTTATAACTCTAATAAACCTCAACTAAAAAAATAGACTTACTCGCTTAAAAAATAAGTCCGTAAACTAAACATAGAGCCTTCTAAAGTAAGAACTCAACACCCAAAATGAACCCCATACTACATTAACTGGCTTAATAGGGAAATATTACGTAGAAAACTCCTTAAACCACTGTTGCACTACAACTTGAAACTAATACTTTCTACTGGGCAACTATACTAAACGAACGAAAAAAAAAAAGCCTCTTTACTTTTACTCAACAACGCAACAGCATAACAAAATAAATCAATACTCTTTACAAAAATAAACTACTAAAATCTACTATCTTACTAACAAATCTTTACTCTACCTTTACCAAAAACTGAACTTAAAACCCCCACTCGACCCAAACCACCCCACATCGCCCACACACCACATATCCCCACCAATCATGCCACACAAGCTCCCCCTTAAAACCCCCTATCCTTAAACCCCCTTCCCCACCCCCCGCGCCCCCCCACTTCCCCCCCCCGCCCCCCCCCCTCCCTCCCACACCCCTATAAACCCAGTATGATCAGCCCCCCCACACTTCACCCACCCAACACGACACCCCCTTCACCGACCCCCCACCCCACCCCCCCGCACACACAGTATCCCCCACTAACTCTAACCCCCAACTCACCTATCCCTAACGTGAAAACAGTAATATACCTATCACCACCGCACAACATTCAAAACTTAATTATGTGTCCCAGAAGACCTCACACATATACCTCTACATCCTATGCTATAACACACTCTACAACCCCCCATTCATCATAAGAGATATCAGACACTAACTCCAAATAAACAAAATACAACAATTAGCACTACATTTTAACATTATAATTATACAAAGTTGGAAATGATAATAACCAAAAAATATAGCGAATAGATGATGAATGCTAAAACACAAAGGACTTCATACAAATACAGATACGGATAGCCAAAGAGAGTAAATAAATGAAGGGTGCCAAAACAACATCATAGATTGATAAACGAACATTAATCGAGGGTGATGACAAGAATTCATAACTTCAATTAAAAAATGAGCATTATCAACGAAATACCCAAAGATGCAAACCATAAGACAAACACATAATTCTTTCTGGTATAATAAAGACATGAACCAAACACTCCCTCATTCCTAATAAATACCTCATCCAAACTCATTGCATGCTAATTTCTGCAACACATCCTAAACCCAAACTCCACCTAATGATGCATTAGCCTAATTCGAATACGAAATAACACTTTATTTCTGCAGTTACGTGATCCAAAAACATCTGTTACTTAAAAGGCTTGGTTTGGTCCACACACACTTCTGTAATAGTCTGATCCAAATGGACCTCGTCTATACTTCCTTATAAAGCATGAATATCCCCAACCACAATCCCAACCTATCATATTTAAGATTCAAACTTTCCAAACCAACATCTAAGCCTAAATTTACAAACACCGTACCAACATCCAATCTTAAAAATATTACAAACCAAAAATACAATCTTAAAAAATATTCAAACCAACAAAACCACAAAAACCTACCTTACAAAATTACTTCACATACAATAACTACATTTCATTTACTTTATAAAAAAACCACGGCAAAAATATTCTTCTCTCTTCGTCGAAAAAAAACACGCACAAATATTTACTTTCTTCCAAAAAAACACACACATACAACCACTCATTATTTACCTTCATCCTCCCCTCCCTCATACAATCATCAATACACATCACCACCTACTAGCACTAGACGACCCACCACCACATCCACTAGACAAGCCACCAGTCACTCTACACATCCGAACGAGCCAACCAACATCAATCCGACGGGCCCCATCAGTTGTCGAACCAAACAGCCGACGAGCCACCAGGTCCTAGCACCCAGCTGTTGTATACTCGCGACCTACCAGCTCGCAGCCACCATAAACGAAGCAACCAGATAATTTAGGCTCTTTTTGAAAATTTTAAAGTTTTATACATATAGATTTATATGGTTTTGCATGTTTGAGGGTTTTTTTTATTCAGATCTAATTAGTTTCACATGTCTCCCTTTTTTTGTTTCAGGTACAAAAAAATAAACCCTCCACGGCATAATTTGTTGCTGCCCACATCCGTCGTGAAGACTGGCATCAGCATGCCGTCGCTGTAGACCGAATTATTTAGGATGTTAAACTCATTTTCAAGTTATTAGGTATTTTATAAGTTTTGTTTTTAATAGATCAATCATATGAAGCTTTTTCTTTTTTTTCTGTTCCTTTAAATATATTCACTATATAAAAAATCCTGTAGAAATCTACTTAAAGCTTTTAAAAAAAAATTTTGTTACAAAGAACAAGCCAGCTTTTTTTTGCCCCGCCCCGGGCCGCAAAGCCGCCGCAGCAGTCCCGTCACAGCAGGCAGTCCTCGGCCGGAAAAAACAAATACTACAGTGCTGGCCGATAACTACTGCCGCCGCTGCCGTCTCGGAGTTAAATAAAAACCGCTGTCGATCTTTCCGCGAATATGATTCCTGTTAAAGTCTTGGTTTTTTTGTAGATCTTTTATATTTGTAAATCAATTTTAATACATCTGAGTTTTTTTGATTTTCTATATTTATGTGTGAATCTGAGTTTTTTTAGATAAGTTTTGATAATGGGATGCGTAAGTTTCAAAAATTATAAGGTTTATACATGGATAGTGGCTACATATTGGTACGTCACCGCCAAAAAGTATCCAAAATGTACAAAGATTTCTTCTTTTGTATCATTCTTTTTAACAGTGCACGCAGTTTTTTTTATTTATCAGTTTCTGTATGTAATTTTTGACAGTTTCGATACTTTTACCTGTTAAAACTTTATATTTTTTCTTTCGTATTTTTCCGTATCACAGTTTTATATCACATTACATAGATTATAAAAAAAAAAACATGAAAAAAACCGAAAAACCAAAGGGTACAAACGGGTTTTTAGAGGTACCATTAACATAAACCGAATCAGATATGGAAAATATAGGATTTTGACGTGAATTGACTGTGACCCACTGAGAAAGTAGTATTGGGTTGAAAAGGTAAAAGGAGAGAGAGAGATGTAGGTCCAGCATCACAACGTATATAAATATACTTTTAATGGGGTCATGTCAAAGCTTTTTCTTTTTGGGTGTTACTATTGGTACCTCCTGGCCCGCTAAAAAGTATTAAAAAGGTACAAAGATTATTTTTTACCTTATTTTTACAGTGGCAACGCAGTTTTTTTATTCAGTTCTGTCGTAATTTTATTAACAGTTTTCATACTTTTAACCTGTTAACTTTATATTTTTCGTTCCTTTTTTTCCGTTCACAGTTTTATAACATATATATAAATTATAAAAAAAAAATTAAAAATAAAAAAAAATCAAAAACATAAGGAACAAATGGTTTTTTGGGGGTATTTTAAACAAGAGCCTTACATTATATCATGACCCAACAAAGTTTCATCGAAACCCACACTATCTTTGTATATCATCATGCACCAACGAAATATTTCAAATTTAAAGAAAATTTGTCAAAGTTGATGAAAATTTTCAAAATTCAAAAATTCATTCAAAATTTCAAATTTAATGAAAAAACAAATTTAAAAATTTTCAAATAAGCTAAACTTGAAAATCTAATAAAATTCAAAAAGTTATAATTTTATTAAAAATAATATATAAACAAAAAGGAGATTCTAAACTTGCAATTTTCCCATGAAGTTCATAACATAATATAATACTTAATAAAAATTATACCAATGAAAAATACATTCAAAACTCTATCAATTCATATATTTTGCATCAAGTATCATATATCATAAAACAAAATAATTAAGGTTAAAGATGAAGAAAAAAGACCTGAAAAAGTCAAACTGAACACTTATTGTAAGACGGAGGTAATAGTATTTATTACTATCCATTCAAGTTTTCTTTGCAAATTAATATAAAAGTAGATTGTTGAACTAATTGCAAAGTTCCCGTACAAAAGTTGCAGCGAAGAATGGTTTATCTGTTATTTTTGCTTTGTCATTACAAACATATTCCTTGAAAAATGGCAAAAGAAATCCTTATCGTTTATTATACAAAGAGTCTTAATCCTTAGAGCACTAGGTGTAGTAACATCATAACACCATATTTTTGCCGCCACATCAGCATAACACCAACACCAACACCACTCCCCTTATCATAACACCAAATAACACCACTCACCGCTTTATTTTCATAAAACCCCCTAAACAATTAATTCATTCATTTAACAAACTAATCATTTCATTCATGATTAAACATACAAATACATTAAAAAAACACATTACGAAATTAAAAAAAAACATTACGAAATAAAAAAAACATTACAAAATAAAAAAAACATTACGAAATAAAAATAAAACATTACGAAATAAAAATAAAACCATTACGAAATAAAAAAAACCCATACTCGTCTTCGTCGTCCTCGTCACCCAAATCATTTCTCATTTTGTTTTTGATTAATTGTTTTTGCTTCTTGATTCAATAGGCGTCGTCGTCCAAATCCTTGGTGCTAGTAGCTAGAAACCTCAACTCCTCCAACCGCATGAGTGTGCGGTATTTTTCGGCTTGAGCTTCGAAAGCCCTTTCGGCGGCTTCCCGTTTCAGACGAAGCTCCTGCTCCATTAACTCCCCGAATTAGGTTAACGCGCTACTTCCACTTGTTCGGGTGCGTCCCATTTCGGGTGGAATCTCAAAATGGCTCAAGCATCTTCTTGAGAAAACGAGACCCCTTTATGCTCGTCAGGGAAAATACTTTGAGCCCGTTTCAAAAAATCCACATCTCGCCACTTTTCCCCAAACGTTTGGCCCGTTTGTACGCGGCGTTGAACTTTTGGCAATTGGCATTCAACGTATGCTATTTGCTAGTCAACATATCCTTTGTACGTTTTTGAAATTTTTTCGAATTGAACTCGTTCATAACCCGATACCAAAACATTTCATGCTTTTGTGACCTTCCGACGTTATTATCCTCCGAAACGGTCACGTAACATGTTGCAAGCAATTCTTCTTCGACCGGTAGCCAACGGCCCGCTGCTACCGGCTCTTGGGGCTCGTCTTCAACATTTTTCCCCCTTTTTGATTTTGTTTTCTTGCGACCGTCTTTTTTTGGTGAATCGACTTGTTAAGGTTGAGTGAGTGATTGGGAAGTTTCTGAGTTGAATGATGGTGGGTTTTGTTGTAGATCTTGGAATTCACGGTTTAGGGCTTGTGATTGTTGCCATTGGAAAAAAGCTTGTTGTTCTTGTTGGTATTGTTGAAACTGTTCCGGCGTCATCGACCCGGTGAGGAGATTCATGAAAC
>BQNB010172213.1:0-13487 GCA_026074375.1 Tanacetum coccineum
ATGTATTTATTTAACTAGCACATGACCTGACGTCATGCTTACATCAGCATCTTCATAACTTTTATTAATTAAACTTTGGATTTAAATTTGGGCTTATGCTTATTTGAGTTGGTTCGGTCCGTTAAGCGGGTTACAGGCTGGCCCAATAAAATCCGAAGGCACCTTTGGACTCGTATTATCGCGCTCATTCCATTCCCGTACTCGGTTTTGTCTTTTCTTTTGTCCATTTCTTTAATATCCGTACCTGCACATACACAAACAAAAACAAGCATATATTTGCAATTTTATTATGTGTTTTGGTCTTTTGGGTTTGTTTTTTCACGGTAAAAAGTATGTATAAAATAGCAAATACCAGTTTTCCTATAAATATAGCCTCATAACTTCATTTTTATCAAGCCTCACACCCTAAGGCCGACTAAAGGGTTTGGGTAGGTGTTTTTCCAGCTACTTAGAAGACTTAATTCATTCCATAAACATCTTGTAATGGTTTGATTATCATATCTATCTTAATTCATATCTTCAATTCCTTTTGTTGATTATGATTTCTATTTGCTTGAGTATGCTTGGCTAATTCATCTAGTATTTATTTGGGTATGCATGAACCTTGTCATTAGTTGATTATATCTTGTTGTTTGTGACAGATTCAATGAGTATAATTGATTATAGTTTATAATTCTTGTTTCCTATTGCTTCTTGTTGATGGATGTGCGCGTTAGGCTCTAGAAAACTAGCCATAAGATATTAAATTGGCATATACGTCTAGGGAAACGCGAGTGTGTAGAAAGGATACCATCGGTAACAGTCTTCATACTACCTTACCCCTTATATAGTTGATCCCTCTTAAGATATTTCAAATGCATGTAATGTAGTCTTAGGGGACTTGTAATAGTCTTCATACTACCTTACTTGTGTGTTGCCCTAACGGAATATTACATAGACGGCGGGTTCGTGTAATCCGTTCATGACCTAGGAAATACTTACACATTACATCTCAAGTGTGACAAAGCAATAGGTAGAATTGGATAGCTAGCAAAGAGCAGTGCATCCCAAGTGAATACGCTTCATTGTATAATTGTTCTTGCCATTAGATTAGAATTAGTAGTTAATCAGATTAAAACAAACCAACCTTCAAACCCGAGATTTACTTGCTTTCATAAAATATAAAAACACAAAAATAATCTTCCTTCAACCCTTAGACCTTAGTGAACATTCGATCCGGCCTTTGTGCTATTCCCCTAGAGAACGATAACAACCCCCGAGTCTTGCCTTACTACACTATAACGGTTAGGTACTCTGCCTAGGGGATTGTAAAGCTTCCTGTGAAGTCTTACGAGACCCACATCAAGTTTTTGGTGCTACTGCATTAGGAATAGTTAAGTTTTGATCATAGTTTAACTTAGTTCTACTCGCTTGAATCCTTTCTGTTAATACAAATAATGTCTAACGACACCCTACTTGCTACGAAACTACAATTGACCGGGTACATTGCCCGTTAAAGTGTTGTTTAAGGTATAGTTTGGTATAAAATAAATAAAAAAACTATGATAATAAAATAACATACACGACGACCCAAGTTGAGCAAGAGTCATTGGCTTGTTCCTCTTAGCTTTAGCTCTTTGTTGAGCAACGAACTTCTTTCTTTGATTGAAAAGTTCTAAAGCTTCATTGGTAAATCTTCTTCATTATCACTTTCTCCTACTGAACTGTTGAACAAAATTCTACATTCTGGCATGCAATTCCAAGCCAAACATTTCCCATTCACTTCTGTAAAACCCTAAGCTGCTTCATGCACTTGAGCCATTCTCTGTCTTTCTGCTGCATCAAGCTCTTCTTGTAGCTTTTGAGCTACTTCTGCATCAAACTTTGCTTCTTGTTCTACATTAAATCTTTTTTGTTCTTCTTCATGCAACTTCTGAGCTAATTCTTCATCAAGACTCATTTGGAATTTGAATTCTCTTTTTGATCTCTTTGTTGCTCGGATTCCTTGCAAATGGGCTTTACCCATTGTTTAGCATCACTCTTTCTGATCTTCATAAGTGTTTATGCAAGAGTTAAATCATCACCAGTAGTATCTATATGTCTTTGAGGACTGGCAGTACTAACAAATGTACTAGTAGTGTTTAGTTCTGTATCAACAGTAGTAACTTTTGGAACAACAGCTGAAACTTGTGGAGGAACCAATGAAATTCCAACATCTAAATCCATTTCTTCTATCAAACTCCTCCCCTATTTGGAAGGATCCTTCTCATCTTCTTCATCAGCAAAACCACAATTTTGGCTCTCCTTCTAGCTTGGCTTGTCTGGACAGTTTTGCGACTACTTCTACCTATTTTATAAGTGTAGTAAAAGCATCACCAAGATATAATTTTGTTTGCTTCAACTCTGTCTCAAGCTTTCCACCTTGTTTTGACAATTTTTACAAAGGAACGGTTAATTCATGTAGTGGCCAGCTGCCCTCACACTTCTAGTGGTGTGACCTCCTAAGAGAGGTAATCAGGTGCACGGTAGGTGGACTTAGGGAATGTACACAGCCCTATCTCATCTACCAAAGACAATAGTGGCAACCCTCCAGGAACAACATTTAACACCTGTGAATGCAGCCTCATCTCAACTGGGGTCTGCGTATGAAAGTATAGACTAAGGAACTCAACTTCTTACTATAGTTTTTCCTAATTATTTTTTTTTTTGGATGAAGTTGGTGGTTTAGGTATTATGTGGGGTAATGTATGTGGTTTAATAATAAGTGAATTGAGCTCTTGTATTTGAGTGTGTTTTTAGTAGAATTGAGCCAAAAGGGTATGAGTGTTGGGATCCAGCTGGGAATATGCTAATCCTTCACCCTGACCAGGTGGTCAACAGAAGCATATGGGAAATTAAAGGTATTTCCTCCCAAAAATCCCTTGGTGACCTTCTCATGATACTACAAATTTTTGTATAAGGGTAGGAGTGATATAAGTTCTTTTATGTAAAGAAAGCAACCTTTTCCTTTCCTTTTCCTTTTGTTCAAAAATATTTGAATAAATCTTGGATACATTAGAAATTTACTTTGACTATCCAAGTTTTTCACCATACCATCAAAAATCAATTTTGAAAAATTATAAAATCCTATTTGTGGCCAAGCAAATTATAGCAGTTGCAATATTACTACTAAACTGTTCCCAATCTATTTTCTTTGGACTTAAACAATGAAGAATGGTATAGATCATGAACCTCCACCGAGGGGAAAGTGGCCTTTTTGAAAAGTTAATTTATCAGAAGTTTATGGCATACCCCATCAGCGAGAGTTGGTCAAAAATTTCAGTATTTGGTAATGAACTGACACCACCAGCATCTGCTAATTTAAGATATTTCCTAACAGATGCTAGTTTTAACATGACCATCAACTGTGGCCGTTATTTCTTGTTCCCTATTATTAAGTGTATTGATAGTAGGAGTCTGCCAAAACTGTTTGATGTGAGAATCATAGACAATAGGATATTTAGAGAGAGCAAACCTGATGTGAGAAGAATTTAGAAAATCCACTATCTGATAAAAGCCTTCACTTCCAGTTGTTTTCTCCAAGAGAGTAACCATGTTGTGTTGATCACAGTACTTTAAATTTGCCATTGTAGAGTATGAAAGTGGTTGAAACAGCAAGAGTCAAATTAAGTGCTGGGTTTAGGTACGCTTTTAAAAGTTATATGTGTTGGGTGAAGGCAATTGAGATTTTATATAAGGAGCTTAAGGTTGTTAGTGGACCGACTAAATAAGAGTGAGTCTTTATCTTGAAGAAAGCTTATAAGGGAAAGAAAGATCAAGAAATATCCAAAGTATAGACCCCTATAAGAGAAGTTTTGGCGGAAAAATATCACAACGGCTATATTAAGTTAATGAAAATAGTTTTTTTTGTTTATGCTTCAAACAGTATTAACGATAATGCATCAGTACTAATATTAGCCTAGCAGTATTAACTGTTTGCCTAGTAGTACTAATATTAGTCAAACATTATTAACTTTTTCTCTAATAACTATACAACAACATGCCTCTATTCATCACAAGCACACTATAAATGACTAGATAGACATGTAAGAATTCATAAGGATCCATATTTATGTACAACCTATGAATAGAAAGTAGATACTGGTAAGCAACAAGTTCCATCAATTCCTTTAGGTTTCAACTGTCCTTCCCACTTCAAGTGTGTAACTCTTAAGAGGAGGTGGATCATTAAACGGTTTAGATGCAACCTCAAACCTAGTTTGAGCTTCTACACCCCCAATATGGTAACTTGGCACCTGGGACCACTACCTGAACATATTCTCTGAGGAAGAGGCTCATTAAGTGTTGCCATGGATTGGGTTATATTTGTGTTACCACTGTCTTGCTCTGCTTCTAAGCTAGAAGCAGTAGTGGCAGCCCTTTCCATTCTGTCTTCCCACTCCTTATAGACAGTCTCATCTGTAACAAGGTGAATAGGTCCACTAGACTGAGATATCTCAGTGGTCCTTTTGGCTTTCCTAGGTTTGTGGGTCTCTTCTTGGAGTTTAGATGATGAAAAAACAGTATGTTCTTCAATAGAGAGTTGAGCAAATGTGGATGTGTGTTGGGGATCAGTGGGTTGTCCTGACCCTTCACCCACTTTTGCTTAATATTACCTTTCCTTTCATCTATCCATAAGTAACCTCCCCTTAAATAATACTTCTTAGATTAAGTAATCTAATATATCAGCCACATACTTGTCTTGCTTGTCCAAACACACTTTCAAACTCATTCCTTTGGGTTCTTTTTCTTCTTGGATCCACAGTAGTAAAAGTAGGACTAACAGTATTAACTGATGAACTAACAGTATTAAGTCTGTTAGTATGTTAGTGTCAGCAGCCTCCCTCGTTGACCATTTCATTCCCACCTTCTTTAATGCTGGATCTAGAACTCAGTCTTCTTTCTAGCATCACACAACCTCATCATTTTGAGCTCTTTGGACTTATGAGAATCAGAAGTAAAAAAGGGTAGTAGTAACAATTATGGGACCATAACTGTCTTTTTTTTAGCTTGTCTGCATCAATATTAACTTTGTACCCTGCATGGACCATTAGTTATGACTCCCTTAAAAACGGGTTGATAATTCATAAACATGGTTAGAGTATCCATATCAAACAGCCAGTTAGGTCTAGTTCCTGCAACATTTGGTTTGTTTTCAAGAAAATTTATGTACAGGTTCTCCTCTGCAATTTGGGTTCAGTGTTTAACACGCCTAAAGCTTACTATTGATAGAGTATCCCATAAAAAGAAACAAAAAACCATCATTAATTTTCCATCAAACTTACCCATAGGTAATCTAAGGTATTTAAGATTGTACAGGACAACCCAAATGGTCTCATGAAGCCAAGCATTTTTTCTGAAGTGTTCAAATTCATCGTATAACTGAGATTCCCTGTCATCCTTTGTTAACTCAGAACCTTCCAGAATCATCTTCACGTTTTCCCAAATGTCTTTGGCGTCAGTATAGTGATTGATGAGTGAGTAGATGTCCTTTGGTATACCCTGAAGTAGGATATTGGTTGCACGAATGTCAGCTTTATACCTTTCCTTTTCTTTAGCCGAAAGGTCGTTAAGGACTCTAGCACGTAACAACATCTGAGACCGTTCCCATCTGAAATGGTCCTTCTTAAATGGACTTCATAATATTCTCTCCATTATCCTTTCCTAGACAGTACAGACGTATACGTTGTTGCCAAGATTCAAAGTCTGTTCTATCAAGCATTGGTGGGCGCGTATCAGAACCGGCACATTGGATGTCTTCTTGCATACTAGACATCTTGTATTATTATGATATGATATGTTTTGATCGATCAATGATTAGTGAGTGTACGTTAAAAGTGGTGAGGTTAACGTATTCGTATTTTGTTTTAGTGATATTAAATCCCGAGTTTGAAATATTTCAAATTTCGAAGACAAAAGCTCAACTCGCCGCCAAAGGCTACCAAACCGCTGCAAAGAAATAAGGCAACTCGCTGGTGGAATTTTAAGGCAACTCGCCGAACACAACTCGCTGCCAAGCAACCCGCCGTGAAGAATTAAGGCAACTCGCTGGTGGAATTTTAGGGCAACTCGCCGAACACAACTCGCTGCCAAGCAACCCGCCGCGAAGAATTAAGGCAACTCGCTGGTGGAATTTTAGGGCAACTCGCCGAACACAACTCGCTGCCAAGCAACCCGCCGCGAAGAATTAAGGCAACTCGCTGGTGTAATTTTAGGGCAACTCGCCGAACACAACTCGCTGCCAAGCAACCCGCCGTGTGTCAGAGGGTTAGTAACCTACTTAATAAAATAATATTTTTTAGCAAATCGCCGTGAAGAAATTCTGGCAACTCTCCACGAAGAACAACGAATTTTATCACACAAAATCACCTATAAATCACCCTTTTGAACGATTTTGACCTAAGCAACCCGCCGTGTGTCAGAGGGTTGGTAACCTACTTAATAAAATAATATTTTTCACCAAACCGCCGTGAAGAAATTCTGGCAACTCTCCACGAAGAACAACGACTTTTATCATACAAAATCACTAGGGGGGGGGGGGGGGGAGGGGGGCTATAAATCACCCTTTTGAACGATTTTGCTTGATTTCTTTTGCACAACACAGTACCATAAGGCAATAGCAACTAGAAACACCCAAACTTTATCAATACAAACATCAAAAATTCAGAGAACTTCAAAAACGAGCTAGGAGCCTTTAATGGTACACTTTTCGATCTAAGACAAGCAAGAAATCGCACATACACACGATCTAATCATCCCATATGCTCTGATATCAATTGTGGTATATCATATATCATAACACGGGGTCGATTCTTGGGTTTGGCTAGTTTCTAGAGAGAGAAACACATGAGAGAGTTTTCTAGAGAGAGAAAATATGTTTCTAAATGAAAAGGAAATAAATGACTAGCTTACCTCTTCCAAAGTTGGAAGAGGCTATATATAGTACTTACAATATACCGGGTATTCGTACCCGACTTAAAACCGAAAAACATACTATTAACTATTAAACCACGAGCTATAATAAACAGTAAAATACACGGGGTGACCGAGTCTTTTTCTAATATCTAACATATTCTCCCTTTGACTAGTAGCCTTACCCTTATGTTTGTTCAATTCAAACTGTTTAGCCAATCTTTTCTCATAGAAATCACAATCTCTAATAAGATGGCCAAAACTGCCACATACAAAACATGCCTTTTTAGTAAATCCATATCCCAAACCCAGCCTTTTGGACATTGAACCATTCCAGTCTCTCTTGTCAATTTTAGGACTTGGACTACATGTGTTTTGTTCTTTAACAGTTTCCCTATGAGTTTTTACATGCTTAACAGTATTAACAAAAGCAAAACTAGGTTTTTCCTGTTCTTTTGAAGGTTTAATCACATATTCATCATCACTATCTGACTCATACTCCTCAATGATAGGAGCATCAGACCAAACTTTAGGTTGACTAACAACTTTGGGTTCAACTACAACTGGTTCAGGCACAGATTCAAGTGTTTCTACACTAGAATTTGTTTCACAAGAGTCAAAATCACTAGTCTTAGCATCAGATTCACTAGTTTTAGACTATTTGGACCATATGTAAAATTTGACTCATCTATTCCAAGATCAGATTTAGGAGGCATGTAGTTTCCTGTCATTGGAGGGGGAACTGCATGCATTCCTTCAACTTTTGCAAATCTATCATACACATGACTATCTTCTATATCACTTGACCTACTGTCAAATACACTTTCAAGAACTTCTTTTTCATAACTTAAGACACCTTTATGTATTTGATTTCCATACCCAAGCCCATATTTGTCCCTAGTACTCATCTGACTATTTAGCAGTTTACTAAGGCCTTTAGAAGAACTTTGAAAATTCTCAAGTTTGGGTTTTAATTCTTCTTTTTCTTTTATAGCTTCTGCTAATAGTTTCTTATGATATGTGAGCACATCCGTTTTATCATCTAAATCAATTTTCATAAACCTAATTTTTTCTTCATAAGCTAATTGATTTTTTTGATGACAAACTAATTGACCTTCTACATTTGCTAAAGCTAGTGTATAGGCTTTTATTTCTATACTAGCATCACTAAGTTGTTCTCTCTGTTCATCATATAATTTTTTAAGTTTAGCATATGATTCCACACATTCTTTTGACCAAGATGTTACCTCAGTGTCTAAGCATGAATTGCTGTAAGCCATCAAAGCAAAGTTCTCTTGCTCATCCTCTGCATGACTAGTCCAATCTACACCATCTCCATTAAGAGTTACCAAAGCTTTAGGTTCCTCCTATTTTCCAAGTCTCCTCCCATTGTCTTTTGCTTTATATCCAGTGTTCCATGCATCTCTCCTTCTGTTTTCTTGATTTCCTTTTGATCTGCACTCTCTAGCAAAGTGCCCTGTGTTATGACAATTGAAGCACTCAACCTTGGTCTTGTCAAAGCCAACTAGTTCCTTGGCATCAAACTGCAGTCTTCTCCCTGTCTTCTTGTAAAACTTCTTCAATCTTATAGAAATCATGGCTACTTGCCATTTCAAATCCATCTCTTCTAAATCAAACTCATCAACATGTTTAAGATCTTCATGATCCAATTGTGGACCACTTGAGTGATTAGAAAAGAAAGAGTACTTGAGTTCATCAGTGTATGATGAAGATCCTTCCTTTTGTGAGTTATGGCCAGAAGAAGTAGAAACACCATAAGTAGTACTAACATCATTAGTACTGCTAGTGCTTTCAGAAGAAACAAATGCCACATTCTGTGTGTTGGAAGATGATGCAGTAGAGCCTTTAATATTAGACTCAAAGACTCTAAGATTATTATAGAGATCATCGAAACCAAGAGTATCTACTCCTGGCTTGGTCCTCATTATCAAGGATACTTGGGACCAGGAAGCAGGTAAAGACCTAAGAAACTTCTTATTAGCATCTTCAGTAGAGACACCTGCACCATGAATCTCAAGTTGACTCAGAAGACTCTGAAACCTGTCATAACCTTTGTGCAATCGTTCTGAGTTGGATACAAAAAAGCTTTCAAATTGTTGCTTAAGAATGTATTTCTGCATCTTCTTAGATTCATCATTACCACCAAATCTGGATTTGATAGCTTCCCACATTTCTTTAGCATTAGTCATTTTGTGAAACTTTGTTAAATGGTCTTCTGGTATTTCCATAAGTAAGGTGGTTCTTGCTTTTCTTTCTCTTTCTCTAGCCAAAATCTCTTCAGCAGTTTTAGGAGACAAAACCCTTATTTGTCCATTTGTATCTGTTGAGACTTGTACTGGACCATTTCCCTTTTGCATGACTTCCCATATAGGATAATCTGTATGCCCCAAGTAATGTTCCATTTTCATGGCCCATATGTCATACTCACCTTTTTTTAGAATAGGGAGTTTAATAGTTGACAGAGTGTGAGGGGCTTGTTGTGTAGGTGTAACCGGTGGTGGTGGTGGGTTATCATCATGAAATTCATCTTCTCCTGCCATTGAATAGATCTGAAAGGTAAAGGTTTATAATAGATCTGTTTTTATTCTTCTTACTCAGAGTTTCTCAGTAAGCTCTGATACCACTTGTTGATCTCAATCTGAATAGATCTTTCTAGCCTGTTAAGGGTGGTAGCTAATCTGGATAGATCCAAACTAACTACAAGAGAAACAATGACTATGAACAATATAAGTTATGCGGAAACTAACTTACACTGTTAAGAAGAACAATAAATAAAACAGAACTTTGATTACTATTAATCTGCTAGGTTACATATTACTAACTATGAATATTTGTGAAACTTGTATATCTAACTAGTGCCATAGAGTTCCTTTTATACACCAAGGAAACCTTAATGGGCTTACAAAACGCGTTAAGTGATCATGCATATCTATTCCTAATATATCTCATGAATATCACTTAAGCAGTACTATCTATATATGCTAGCAGTACTATCTTACTACTAATAGTACTAACTCTACTACCAGTATTAACATATATACTGGCAGTTTTAACTATTTATAACTAACAGTACTAACTACTTAGTCTATTTTCTTGAATCTTTAGCATTCTTCACCAGCAGCACTAAGTAGAACTAGTAGTAGTAACTTGTATAAGTAGCAGTACTAAGTTGTAGAAACTTCTGAAACCTAATAGTCAAAATCAAGTAACTTAACTATTTTCATGATAAAATTATTTTAGCAAAAAATACTTCTGAACTAATGTAATTACTATATTTTATAAAAGATGTTAGATGTACTGGCTTAGTTTGATTGTATATGCTTCGACGTCTATATACATTAGTTTGATTGTATATGCTCGAATGAGGGAGTGAGCAATCACATATGTCTCATTCATGGATTTGAATGTGTATGTGTGTTTTTGTCGCCCTTGTTGGTGTAATAATGTTGATAAAGAATACTTCATCCCATTCTTTAGCTTATTCAAGTTAGGGAGTGAGCAATCACAAGTGTCGCGATCATGGATTTGGGCGTGCATTTGTGGTTTTGTCGCCATTTTTGGAATATTAGTATCGATAAAGATTTAAAAGAATGATCAACCCTTAAGCCTTATCATATTCACCCAATTTACCTTTTTAGACTGGTTTCCCCTTAGCTTTAGTGGTGGAGATGTGTATCCTTGCCAAGCTTATGATAGAATACCCATCATGACCGAGCAATTGAGCGAACTACTAAATGTTACCACATAGATTAGTTAAGTGATTTAAGTGATTTCGTTTCCTATTTCATGAGGTGTTTGGTTATGTGCTAGTAATTAAATATATATTGCTTAAAGGAAAAATCCTAGACATTCATTTGGGATACATTTTCATAAGATAAATCTAAAGTCTACTTGAGGACAAGTAGGATTCAGGTGGGGAGATATTTGATGACATCAAATAACGTCACATTGTTAGCATCCTTTATCCCATTTATATTGCTCGTTTTGTAATGTTTTATATAAGATTTGATAGTTAATCGCTTATTTGTATGAATTTCAGTAATTATCGAGCATTTTGGTGAAAGATGGAGAAAAGAACGTGTTTTGGATCATAAATGATGAAGATCGAGAAAGTCTAGTAGCTCTAAAGAATACAACTTATCATTCTAGACGGATACGTTATTTCCCAAGACTTAGACAAGACCAAGACCATTGCCTGACTTTGAAGAATATGCCGTATCCACGTCAGCAGATACGCCGTATAAGATACTTTGGTCAACATTCTGAAGAAGCATGATTTCCATCCAATACGATGTATCCAGAAGCTCTTATACACCGCATTCAGTGGCAGTTTATGAATATTCTAGAATATAATAATCGTGGAGCCCACTCCAAGTTACCCAAATATGTCGTATCGGACCCCTCCAATATGGCGTATCAACCTGTTTTTAGAGCCTATAAATAGAAAACCTAAAATTCGGTTTTTAGTATGCATAAGAAGCCTTTAACCACCAAGTACGATCTACAGAAGATTTAGAAGCCAAGAAGGTCCTGCAAGTGCCTCAATTTAATAGGAAAACTCTTGTAATCTCTATACTCTTTTATAAGCATTTGTAGCATAATGTTTTGTTTATCTTAATCGTTCTTCTATGATACTATGTATTGTTACAATAAGTATGGGCTAATACATTTAGGTATTAGCCATGTTTATGATAATTTAATGTTTGGTTTGTTTATATCAATTGTTTACTCTTTCGTTGCATGTTGATTATGTTTATCACTTCATATCTGTTTATATTTTGATTATATGTTTAATCTATCATTCAACTGGATCTAGAATGCATGATGTAGGCTAGAGTCTGAGATAGAACCACATACAACTTATCTCTGTGACTATGGAATAATAGGACTACAAATTTATGCCTCTATTCTTTCTTTGGTTAAGCGAATAGATAGACTAAGTGGTGACTAAGGATTACACATAACGTTCTATTTCCTTGGGTAAGTGCTCGGACCATGGACTACCAGCATATAGATAACAATTGGACATAAGTAGGTAAAGCCTCAATCATCTAGGTTTCAATATTCATTGTTGGGAATTAAGAGCTTCTACAAGGTTATACTGCTGATGGACTTAGTACTGCAATTTAAAGATTTGTGCTTCTACTAAAGATTGAATAATATAAACTAAGTCGTTAGTACTGCTAGTTGTAACAGTTAGTACTGTTAGTTATAGTTAGTACTGCCAGTAAAAAATGATAGATCATTAGTACTGCTAGTTAATTTATTAGTACTGTTAGTATAAGAATTTAGTACTGCTTATGTGATATGCATAAGATATATTAGGAATAGATATGCATGATCACTTAACGCGGTTTGTAAGCCTATTAGGGTTTTTCTTAGTGTATAAAAGGAACCATACGACATAGTTAGAGAAACAAATCAGTATAGAAAAGTCATAGCTATTAGGCAAAACATATAGTTGTTTTGTGAATCATTCAATATATTGTGAGTTAAGAGAAAGATCTCGTATTACTATTACATTGCTTTATTATTCTTTTGGTGTATAAAGATTAGATTCCGCATAATCTTTATATATATTACTCAAGGTTTCTATCATAGTTGTTTTAGATCTATCTAATATAACTAAAGCTTCAACAAGCTAATCAAAGATCTGTTAAAAAGGGATCAAGAAGTGGTATCAGAGCTTGTGTTCTGAAACCTTGATTAAGAAGAAACAAACTTGAAGAACTCTTTATTCACACATAGAGATAGATCTAGAAAGTGCGCAAAACAATGATGTTGCAAAGTTGCCCCTTCTAAAACAAGGTAACTATGAGATGTGGAGACTCAGAATAGAGCAATACTTTCAAATTCAAGACTATGCTCTATGGGATATCATAGAAAATGGCAATTCCTTCAATCCTGTAGCACAAACAACAATAAATACAGATGGTACCTCTACTTCAACAATACCAGGTCCTGTTACTATTGAAGAGAAGGTCCAAAAGATGAATGATGTAAAAGCCTAAAGTATGTTGCTAATGGCACTTCCAAATGAACATCAATTGACTTTTAATCAATACAAGGATGCCAAGACTTTGTTTGAAGCCATATAAACAAAATTTAGTGGCAATGATGCCACAAAGAAGACACAAAAGACACTTCTGAAGCAGATGTATGAGAACTTCAATGCCCCAAGCACAGAGTCATTTGACTCTATCTTTAACAGGATTTAGAAAATTGTTAGCCAGTTGGCCATCTTGGGTGAAAACATCTCTCAAGAAGATCTCAATTTTAAGTTCTTGAGAATTCTGCCTTCTGAATGGAACACTCATGTTGTGGTCTGGAGGAACAAACCAGATCTTGAATCAATGAGCTTTGATGATCTCTACAATAATTTTAAGATTATTGAACAAGAAGTCAAAAGAACTGTGCTCTCAGAATATGGCCTTTGTTTCAACTCCTAGCACTACCAATGAAGTTAATACTGCTAATGTTCAAGTTAGTACTGCTAACTCTACAGTTAGTACTGATAGTACTCTTGATAGTACTGC
>BQNB010172214.1:0-13487 GCA_026074375.1 Tanacetum coccineum
TTGAACTGTTTTTTAGTTGTAAGTCGTGCAAATATTTATGTGCGACTTTCTTTTTTTATGATCAAGTGTCTAGTTATAAAATTCTCTACGGTACAAAGTTTGTACTTATGAATAAATGGCGGATTTGTGCGAGACTCAAAAAAACTTATCCTTTTAAAAAAACAAGGTTTTTAACCCGCGCTTCACTGTGGAGCGCCTGGTTTTAACACTCCAAAACCGAGTTGAGATCAATGAAGATGCAATATTTATTAAAGATTCAATAGACCAATCATACGCACCCATTTTTTATTAAATTAAAAAAAACTCGCTTTCTACTTCTTTGTTAAAATTAAAATATCTTGCAAACGGTAAATCGTTAAATGACAAAAAATACACCATCGCGACGAGAATTAAATCATCTTTCTAACGAGGGGCACTTTGATATACTTTCGACGAATTTTTTTTTTCGATTTTTTTAGTCACGTCTGAAAAAAATCACATGTGATTTGTATTACAAAATCACATGTGATTTTGTAAAATACAAAGCACATGTGATTCTTTCCAGAATCACATGTGATGTTTCTAGACGTGACTAAAAAATAAAATTAAAAAAAAAGTTTGTCGAAAGTATTTCAAAGTGCCCATCGTTAGAAAGATGATTTAATTCTCGTTGCAATGGTATGTCTCATTTTACGTAACGATTAACGGTTTGTGAGATATTTAGTTTTAAAAAAATGTGGAAAGTGAGTTTTATTTAATTTGATGGAAAAATGGATGGTTGAGATGAAATCTTGATATCTATGATAAAAAATGGATCTTTATTGAACTTTTGCCATCCAAAACCTATGTATTTATTAGGCTAAATTTCTCATATTAAGCATGATCCAAGCCAGCCTAGTAGAGCTTCAGTATTTTGCTACCAAAAATATATGGAGCATAATTTTTGATAGAATAGACACAAAATACACCATCATTAATAATATGTTAGCTAAACATGTTTACAAATATTCCGCACTTTCGACAAAGCTTTTTCGCCATGTCTGTCCCTTGGACTCTCTAGCATCTTCAATAGCAGATGGCTTCCCACAAACACAGCCGATGATCCACGAATATCACAATTCACTTCCAACAATCAACTTCTTTGCCCGATATCACTATAAAATCACAAAAAACAGAGTTATTTTCTTACAAAAATGTCAAGAAAAAGTCAATTAAGAATTCAATAAACACTGTATTCCAACATATTACTATAATTCCTAAATTAAGTAATAAAGATTTGCAGCCCAAAAACAAAATTTCTCAAATTGTCTCCTCGGTTTCTACTATGAACATATTTTGACCAAATTCAGACCTGATCAGCTCAAATACAAAAGCTTTTTTTTCAGGGGGTGTTGTTTCGGCTTATATTACCGGCTCATGGCTTATTTGGTTTTGCCCTTATGTTTCATAAGCCCACTTTGTGTGGCTTATTTTAAAGCTTTACGAAACTGGGTTGGCTCAAGTCATTCGGTGGGTCACACTGGGTTTCAAATCCTTAAAAACAAACATATTTTGACTCGTTATCTAGATTCGACCATTGGAGTTTAATTCAAATTTTCCTCCTTATACCATATAACTATTTAAGACTTTGTAAAAGCCTCTTGAGTGCACGTAAATTTGTTTTGTACGCTTACAGTTTAAAAATTGATATGCATAAACATGCTAGTAAAATTTAAAATCTTAAATTCCATAGCGTTAAGAAGTTGAACATACTTGAAAGATGAACCAATTCTGTGCAAATGTTTGTGTCTACGCTTATAGATTACAAAGTTCAAATTTAGCATTTTCTTCAGATCTATGTGATGACTTCGTTTATTGACTCCAACTACACATATAAATACTAACAACCTAGAGAAACTTCTACACCATCAATAATATCTATATGCGTCTCTTCTTGTGTTTAGGCAATTTAGGGCATAACATTCTTTCCATTGCACCTTTGCTTACAATAGACCCATATAGGATTACTTGCTAATAGTGGCCAGTGCTTAAATCTTTTGATATACATTAGTCGATAAAAAACTTGAGTGTTCAGATAAGAAGCAACCGCTAAGGATTGTTTGCTTATTTGAATAAAGTGCCTGAAATATTAGGTGTTAAACTATCTGCTTTTGCATTTTAGATTAGCATGAGCAGTTTTAACATTTAGCAAGCAAATATTAGCTTCTAAATAAGAATATCTTTTGGCCTTTAAAAAAATGGCAATGTGGTTTAGGTTTCATTCATCTGAAAATTTGTACAAAGAACATGAAATAAACTTGCACTTAATGCATTGGTATCTTTGTGATCAATAGCAATAATAAAAAGAACAAAGTACATACCAATGAAGAAAGATCAGGTCCCCAGTTAAATTTGTGCATCTGTCAATCCTTCCGATTACAACCAAAATTCACATCAGCATCTAGTGGCTTCTTTCGAGCAAGAGCTGTAAAGATCATCCCATGATCATCTTCATTCGGTAGAGGAACATATTGTTAGTGCAAATATTACGATATTTAATCTATACGATCTTTTTATGTTTTGGTGATGACAAACATGTAACTTATAATACGTGATGTAAAGTGCGCAAGCTACTCGTAATCACATATCATCAATGCATACATGCATCTACTTCCCTCGACGTTTCAAGTCTACATCAACATCGACATTTGTTCGCACCCGACGTAAATCATGTAAGGTATGTACAAACAAACATTAAACTTGTAAGATGATCAAAGAAATAAGTTTTTGTCTTAAACATTACATTTTTATAAATGTAACAAAACAATTTCTTAAAAATTAATTAGACAAATTATTTTTGAATTATAAAGAAATATTTTATCTGGTAATTATTTAAAATCTCAATCTGGTCTTTTCCCCCCCTAAAACAATTCAGATTTTCACCAGATTTGACCTTCACCACAAAAAGACAAAAACAGGAGCGTCTGGCGGGGCGGTCCTTTAAATATGATGGGCGCCCCCCTTAAACCCGGGGGCCTCCTAATATATTTAGGACCTTCGTTTCCTGACAAGCAGTTTTTCAGCTCCTATAAATAGTGGGTCACCTCCAACTATTTTCATAACCCTTTTGCATGATTTTCTTTCAATTATTTCTCTCTCTAGATCTCACTAAATCTCTCTAAATATTTGATCATTCAACTTGGTTAATCTTGTTAAAATGTGATCAAATCTTCTATCCTTTTTTCCTTTCCTAAAGTGCAAGAGAAGAACTTTCCTCATCGCCAAGATACGAAGTTATGTAGTCTAGTTAGTTCATTTGTAACATTTGTTACATATAGATCTAATCTATATCTTTCATTCTTGTATAGTTGTGTAGATCCGGAGAGTGTATAAATCCGTAAGTGTTGATGTTGTGTCGGTTAGTATTTGGGTCCTCAAAAAACAAGTATGGGTGATAGATTGGTTCTAGCTAAGATTAGGACTCGACATCTAGCTTTGTGTCGAAAAATAATGTAAGCGACGTGGTTTATGTGTTTAGGCCATAAAACACATGGTTTGTTATGTTGGGCCATAAAATATAACGGGTTTGGTTGTACCCGAAGAAGGACTCGACATCTAGCTTAGTGTCAGAAAATAATTGTAAGCATTGTGTATAAGTTTTCTCGCCGAAAAAGGTGAGCATGTTGATTAGTGAAGTAACTCTCAAGTTGGATACTCGGGGAGTGGAGTAGGGTGAAGAGGAGCTTCGTGATCAAACCACTATAAATCATCGTGTCCGGTTTGCATTTTCTGTGAGGTTTCTCGATTCACGATCTCGGGAGGTCAGGGAAGCTCAAAATAAGAATAAGCCATTATTGAGGAGAGTGCTTTATTTAATTTTGAAGTTTTATTAAAATGTAAAAAGAAAGGGAAATTACCAATATGAGCTTCACCCTCTAATGTTGAATTAGAGGGAGTATTTATAGGTTAAAACACAAGGGACACCCTTTGGACTAATTACACTTTGTCCTGGTGTTTTATCTTTAAAACCAAACTAATGTAATTTTTATCTGACACCATATTTTTGATTCTAACAATCTTTCCCCAAATATGGTTGGCATTATGGAATTTACTTCAATGTATCCTACAAGTTACAAATAGCTAAGATAAATGCAGTTTGCTTTATTCTTAAAACATGTAATTTAGCTTGAATCATTCCTTTCTTGTTTGAGATATACAATGTAATCTGCTTCCCCCCAAACAGACAGCCATTCGAAGCAAATATGAAGCTTTGATGTAGTTGACAAATCTTCTAACTATGACGGTTTAAGCTCGCAGCGGAATTTGTAGAAGAAGAAGTAAACCACACTTAGCAGCAAATCTGACTTCTTCATTGCGGATTAGTAGTCCGATCCATTTAGGGGAACATGCACAGACTTCACACAAACAACTCATAGAAGTAAGAAACTCCAAGTCAATTAAGTCTCGGATGTACATATTTCTTCCCCCTAGTTGTTGCACTATGTTGTATACACCAAAGTCAATTAAGTCCTGGATGTACACATTTCTTCCCCCTGCATTGTGGACAGTTCGTTTCGAACTCCTATTCCCCTTAATTATTATTTGATGACCATCAACATAATCATAATTCGGTTACGTCCGAATGTTCGATAGAGAAGTCATGTGTGAAAGTCGCTTCTCCTCAGACTTATTCAATACCAACCTACATTTCTTGTCGGCTCTCTTTTGTAATGATTACTGAGGGAGTAAAAACGCATTATCACAAATTGATGATGAAGTTGAGTGTTCCCAAAACTTGTGACATTATGTCTGAGTACTTTCCATGATAAGAACAGGTGAATAGAACTCGCGCTTGCACCTTGCCGTATCTCTAAGTACTCTTAACTCCTTAACCAACCACCATCATAGTATAAGTATACGCCACCTTCTTGGACAATCATCAACCTATGTGGAGACATGAGCACTACAACGTAACTCCTTCAAGTGATAGCAAATGTGCGCATTGAGCACCAACTTCTGTGTTTGTAGATTACACATTGCTAGATTTGTCAAGTCTTCATCAACACCGGTTATAAGCTCGATAAATGTTATCTTTAAAGTCATCATCCAACCAACCCCGACTTTAAGATATGATAAGTACACGCACCCGGGAATTCCCACTTTCAACATTCAAATAAAATGATTAACGTATCATGCCGTAGCCATTTGTTGCGATTATATCCGAGATAGCCTTTTGTACGGTTTTGTTGAATCTTTTATCCGGTTTGTTTTAAGCTTAAGTGATGTTTTTGTTTCTAAAAAAGATTACTTTCAACTGAATTCGGTCTGAAAATTTTAGGCACGCAAATTCGGCCACGCTTTTATTCCAGCCCAGGTCGAGAGCAATCACAACTAAATTCAGGCCCAATTGCAAATTCCATACCCGGTCCACCCCACCTACAATATAAGATCATGAAACACTTATGTATACCCTAACCCTAACTCAAGATATACACGTCTACATCTCATCTTTTCTCCGCCCCCATCTACTCAATTCTTACACATTCATCTCACCAATATTTTCTCATCTCACTTTTCATCTACACGAAGCAAATCCATCTATCTGTTTCGAAACCACATCTCACTATATTTCAGTTTAGCACGATTCAAAACCTTCCAAGATAATAACATACAGTTGTGCGCTTAAGATCTTTATTGTTTCGTGTCATTGTGCTTCAGATCTTGTTAGTGTCAAATTTCCACGTCAAAATCAAAAAGATTTGGCTCTTCATAGCATCTTGCAAATCAACCAAGTCTCAGGTAGGGTTATTTCGTTCTTCGTGTTTTGCATTTCTGAACAACGGAATCAAATGAAACGAGGATGTAACACAATTGTTATAACTCATTCTTTATGTTCGGATAGTGAAAGAAAGGGCTTGTTTCCTTCATAGATCAATGATGAAAACTTCTCTCGTGTTCCTGATCTCTTAATGGTCAACATCATAGTGTAAAACATGAAACAGAGAAGAAATCTGAGATCGTCCTTGTTTCTTTTTCGTTTTCGAGTCTTGGTAGTATTGTGGAGATGAGTTGAGATTGGTTGTGGAGACGAGTTAAGATTGATTGTACATGGCTGTGAATTCGTTTCTTGGTTCGTTTATGATTTTTGAGTCGTGTAGGATGTGGGTTAGTGTAGCAGTGAGGTGAACGGGTGTTATAGCTTGTTGTTGGATTGTTGTCGTTGTTGTTGTAGGTTAGGTACAACTCGGTAGTAACCGAGTTTAGAAACTCAGTAGACTCGGTTTTTCTTTTTAATAAATGTATTCATTCTCGGAATGGAAATTGTAAACTCATAACAGATCTGTAACTATAATGGATTTTGCATCGAGTTTGACCAACCAAAAGTCAACATTGATTTTTGACTTCCGAAATTGATGTTGTTGTTATTGTGGTGGTTGTAATTGTTGACATCAATATCAATCTTGATAGAAAACATTTCGGAAGCCATTTTTGGAATGCTAATTCTGAAACTCGGAAGCAGTTGAGTTCCGATTTTGACAGTTTACCAGATCTAACCAACTTCGACCAGGTCCGAAATTGATCAAATCAGCAGTTAATATCGAAATTTGTCAAACTAACCAAATTTGAACAAATCTTACGTTAAAACCGTAAGCAGCCAATATCGAATTAGTCACACAAATCAAAAAAGCACAACGAAACTGCTATAATAATATGAGATGACAAATAAGCTCACGAAATACATATATCAACCAGAATAAGCAGAAAACTCAGCAAACATCGAAACCGACTGAATAAACTGAATGAGCTGAACCGAATAAGCTGTAATAATCTGAATCTGCTGAAAAACCACGTCTGGTCGAAATAAGCTGAATTGGACCGAATAAGCTCAAATAAGCTGCGAAAATAAGCTAATCAGAATAAGCTAAACATCACGAATCGCCTGTGCTGCTCTGATACCACTTGTGGAGTTTCTCGATTCACGATCTCGGGAGGTCGGGGAAGCTAAAAATAAGAATAAGCCATTATTGAGGAGAGTGCTTTATTTAATTTTGAAGTTTTATTAAAATGGAAAAAGAAAGGGAAATTACAAATGTGATCTTCACCCTCTAATGTTGATTAGAGGGGAGTAGTTATAGGTAAAACACAAGGACACTTTGGACTAATTACACTTTTAGTCCTTGTGTTTTAACTTAAACCAAAACTAATGTAATTTCCATATAGACACCATATTTTTTATCCTAACAATCTTTTACCTTTCGCTTTACTTATTTCTTTACATTTATTGCTTTACTTTAATACTTGCATTGTGATTATGATTGCGTTGATTGTTATGTATATCATTTTACTTATGGTTGTGTAGTTCTTTGTAGTGAATATTGTAAGTGTGGTTGTATTGTTAGATTATGCATTAGTAATTGTAGATCTATAATCAACACTTCTCATATTGTAACAACCCGTAATTTTCATCAATGTAATTATCCATCTATTAAATTGGATACACTGTAATATCCATCTATCATACCACCTTTTTACGGGAAAAATTATCGCTTTATTTCATTATGTAACATAGTTTACATAACTAAAGTAAACGAGCTCACACAACCAACCAATGCCAACTACAACTATGTTTACATTATGTTAACATCCTAATATGTCAAGTCTATCTAACCATGCTCACTAGTTTGAGGTTGATCGGAATTACGGTTTGTAAATGGCAACCAAATTACCGGGACTGATGTTGGCTGTCCAAAAACAACCATGTATAAACTAAATAAACACCTCAAGCTCCTCCATGACTCACCACCACCTTCATCACCATGACCTCACCACCACATCACCATTACTCCAGCACCTTATAAGCACCTCCATCACCTCCTTGTAAGCTACTACCACAACTTACACACTAAGTAAGCTACTTGTCACCATTCTTTGATTTTCGAACCCCTCCACACCCTTACACCTCATCCTAAGCTCTCATGACTCACCCTAGATGTTCCTTAGTCACTAACCTACAGCCCTTGGCCACCACACCAAGAAAACTTGGCCACCAAGGGTGTTTGAGCACTATATATACGCATACATACACATACTTTTCAATCACACCTCAAACTCAAACACACACACTCAAATGGAGTTTTATCCATTCTCTAGCAGTAGTAGAAGATCAAGTGAAGTCCCTAAGATCATAATAGAAGCCAAGAATCAAGAGAAGGAAGCCCTTGAAGTCGTTTCTAGGCGTACGAACCCAAAAACCCCTTATTCGACCCATTTTAGCTCAAGTAAGCTCAAAATCTTGTTCAATAAACTCATAATCTGTTTTAGAATGTTCATAATACTCTTAAGATCATATATAAACTCTTGTTTGAAGCCTTGAATCCTCAAACCCATGTGTTTTTTATTAAAACCCTAAAAACGACCCGTTTTGATTTTCTAGCTAACGAATCCTTTTTCTAAACTTTTGTTACGTTAGAACATCTTATTTTTGCTTATTCTAATAAGCTATAACCTGCAAATATCATTTGGAACCCTAAAATAAGCTTACATGGCTTTTTGGACTTAATTTGCAAATATTTTCATGCATAGGGGTATATATCGTAACTTTCTAAAATTTATAACTAAAGGGGCTGAAAATGTCATTATTCTAAAGTTATAACTATAAGGACCTATCTTGCCAAGTTTCAAAGTTAAAGGTTTAAATTATATATACTTTATTATATAAAGGACTAAACTTGTAAAAGTTTATAAATCAAGGGTATATATTGCCATTTTTGCAAACTTAAAAATATAAAATATAATATTTTTATATAAATTATAAAAATATATATTAATATTACAAAACTCGATTTTATTAAAACCCAACACATTTATCGTTATTAATCATCGATCGACGCATTATAAATCAATTACGTTATACATTTAACGTAATTTATCATCAACTAGCTTTTGAAGAAACTAAAAAGCTTATCGAGTCACGTTACTAGGGAATTTCATGTGAGGGTTTCCATTTAGGTATTTGTTTTGACGAGTTTGCTGGGTTTATGATTTAAAGTGCCCTGGCTCCTCAAACGATACAATATTTCCATAAATTAATAAATCAAAGTAATACTTTATGAAGTTTTGAAACATAAACCATCACACTAAGACTTGACATATTACCCTCAGGTTGTGTGACGAGGCCATTACTTTCATTTGATATACTGGTTTTTCCCGTTCGGGTAGATAACATCGTACTACCATACAGACGCATTTCACTTGATATACTTTTGCCATCAATCAGATTTCCCCTGTTAAAGTGAGTTCATAGCCTCACATTTTATATAACACCCTGTGTTTTCAAGTCATTGAGGACATCGATAAATCTACTATTTAATTTTTAGTGTTGTACGTGTTTGCTTGTGATTTCATGAAATAAGTTTAAATCGCGTAAGTTAAAAATTAGCGTTCAATGTAAACGGGCATCAAACAATTAAATGTTTACATCAAGCAAGGGTTAAGTAATTATTTTGAGGATAATTATTAACTTTGTTCATTTTGTTTTTATTGGTTGCGTAAAGTGATTACGTTTCGCAATAAAATGCGTTTAGGCATACCCGGAACCACCAAAACTTTTCTACGCTTCAACAAATACCCACTTTTATACCCAATACATAAAAGTTACAAAAATATATCATATATATCATACATATGCCAAAATTATTGAAATGTATACAAAGTTATATAAGAAAAATCTTGCAAGTTGGTTTTGTACATCACTTTTGCATTTAACATAGCCATACTATGTTCCCTTTTGACTATTGTTCTTCCTTAAGACCATGAAGTTGTCCTAAGACCAACTATTGCAATCTTTTGACCAATACTTGCCATATATACATGCATACTAGAGATAGATATCACATACATGCATAAACACTTAAGCAAAAACTCAAAAACACTCCCTTTTGGCTCTCAATAGGCCACGGCTCAAACCACCCTCCCACAATAATCCATACCAAATTTTATACAAATTATACACACCTATACATATCATATCTAAGACATTCTAAGATGTTTCCAAGTATTGGCTAACCATTTTCAAGCATTAATCTAGAAAAGAGAAGTTAGGGTTTTCACTTGGAAAACTCGGGTTAATATTGGGCAAGCTTTGGTTTCTAGTCCAAACAAGGGTTTAGATTGTGTTAGTCATCATCTTCATTCACCATAAAGACATGTCGGAACATGATCCCGGTTACCACCAAGACATAAAACATTTTCACGAATTATGTCGACCTAACTCTTCATAATTGGTGTGATTTCACAAGTTAAAATATGATTTTCCAGACATCCATGAAAAACTTTTATCATGACGGATTACGAGATTATGTTCCTCTCTTTCAAACTTAAAAAAAAAAACCAAAAGTTTTATTTCATCAGAAAAAGGAGGGGTGGTTTTGATAGAGACCTGCCCCGAGGGAGAAACTAAACTCCAAGCAAGCAAGTGACCACTTTTAGGAAATGAGCAATGACATTATCGAAGGGAATACAAAGAATTTGACTGAATTCTTTAAGAGTAAGAGAAAAGAATCCGTTTTGGATGACGAACTCGACTAACGTTTGACCTTCAGAATTGTAACCAAGACGGAGTTGACTATAGAACTCAAGAATAAAATGAGGAACGATTTGCTCACTTATTGTGAGAAGACAATTGAACCCAAACATAGAATTGAGATAGATCATATCATCAAATTCGGGGTGCACAACCCGACCTTCATGAATAAGACGGTTTTCAAGATTTTCAAATTTATGTTTTAAAGGTAGAGTAAATTCATTGGAAATTGTTAGGATATAGATGCTAGTGTTTGATTTTAGGTTCGGAATGTTCAGATACCTGAGGCATTGCTACCTACACACAGAAATTTAATAGATACGTAATTTTGTTATTTGTGTAATTGTATTATTATGAAAAACTATGCCTAGTGTGTGCCTATATGCAACCAATGTAGAGTTTCAATTAACTCGACTCTAAAACAAAACCTATGAGTTAACCCAAACACTCCTTTGTTTACTTTCTCTTATCCAAACGCGTTGAAGATATATATCAATTATAGATCTCGATCAATGGTTGTGAGTTCATTATGCATGAATGCACAAACGTTTTTAGAGTGTATTGACAATGCATTAAAATATTTTTGTGATGTTCATAACGTGAAGAAATTCAAAAGAAATTGGGGTTTTGTTCATGTCAAATTTTTTTATCAGGCACACTCAATTATGTAGATCCCAAGTCTACGGAAAGCATATTAGTTATATATTTTGTTAATATAGTCTTAATTGCACATAAAGAAAAGAAAAATGAAAAACCCTAATTTTTTGTTTTATGTTCAGTTGAACCTTGGACATTAATTAAGAAGAAAATTGATGGAATGACTTATGATTGATAGTTTTTATGATGTTAGGATTGATTATTAATGTTACTTTTACCTTAATTGTAGTTTTAGTGGTTGATTTTGAGTTTTAGGTGGGTTTTGGTTATGTTCGTCGCTGGTTGTGCAGAGAAAGGGGTGTTTGTTTTTGTATTTAACAAAAATGATGTGCATACATGATATGTTTGACTGGTGGCGGTCCCATATTGATATGAGGGCCGCCTGATTTAATCAGGGGGGCGCCTCCAGTAGAGGTGTTTTGTACCAAGTTTTCGGAAGGAGTGACATTTTAATTTGCATATCGCCAATTAAAAATGCTTAAATATTTTGGATGAAATAATTAAGTTTTCATGACACGGAATGGAACGACGACTAAAATCGAGACTAGAATACAAGAAGAGAACGATTTACGAAATATGTTCCATCATTCCTAAACCAAGACGAAGAAAATTAAACAATTCACTTTTAAGAGGGTAAGTGAGAATGTATGCGATGTTATCTTCGGACGAGACTTTTTTGATGGAGATATGTCCTTTTTTAGCATTGTCTCAAAGAAAATGGTGACGAATTTTGATGTGTTTAGTCCGCGAGTGTTGTGCCGGGTTTTTGCTTAGGTCAATCGCGCCTTTATTGTCGCACATGATCGAACATCCGCCGATTAAATTTCGTAGTCGAATGAGAAGCTATTTTTCATCCATAGTGCTTGTTGGACATGCCCATTTCGACACTTATGTACGGCTTTAGGTCGTGATATTCAAGAGTGGTTTTGTTTCCTTGTGAGACCTACGATGATAAACCAACACCAAACGAACGTACAAAATACCGTAGTGCTTTTTTCGGATCCACAACTCTCCCCGCATGATCAAGTCGGCATTATACCTAATAGTTTCTCATTCTATGCCGGTCCCCTTATGACACCATAATTCTAAGTGCGTAGTGCCTTTAATGTATCAGAAGATACGCTTAACCGCTTTAAGATGAGAGGTTTGGGGATCCTCTTGGAAGCGTGCACAAAGGCAAACACTAAACATAATATCGGGCCTACTTGTCGTTAGGTATAATAAGCTACCTATCATGCCTCGATACGTGTATTATCTACCGACTCACATTCTTCATTTTTCATGAGTTTCGTATCCGAGGACATGGGTGTTTTCATTGGTTTAGAATCTTCTAAGCCAAATTTCTTAAGCATTTCTTTAATATATTTAGATTGATTAAAGAATATGCCCTCATCGATTTGTTTTATTTGTAATCCAAGGAAGAAGTTTAGTTCACCCATCATGTTAATCTCGAACTCGTCATGCATGATTTCGGCAAAGTCATCACACATTTCTTGACAAATCGAACCGAATATAATGTCGCTCCCGACATAAATGTTGACAAAGATGAGATGTAAATTTTTTTTCTTTGTAAAACAGTGTGTTTATCTACCATCTCATAGTTATAATTCATGTTTATATAATAAGAAAAGCTTTTAATCTATCGTACCAAGCTTTAGGAGCTTGTTTAAGACCATACAAGGCTTTCTTGAGTTTATAAACATGATTAGGTTTTTTGAAATCAATGAATCCCGGAGGTTGTGCCACGTATACCTCCTCATTGATAAAACCATTTAGGAATGCACTTTTTACGTCCATTTGGAATAATTTAAAATCTAAGGCACAAGCATAGGCTAATAAAATCCTAATGGACTCTAATCTAGCTACAGGAGCATAAGTTTCATCATAATCAATTCCCTCTTGTTGATTATAACCTTGAGCTACTAACGTAGCCTTATTACGAGATACGACACCGTTCTTGTCTAGCTTTTTTTCTATACACCCACTTAGTTCCTATAATTGTTGTACTCTTAGGGTGCGGTACTAACTCCAAAACCTCATTTGTAATGAATTGATTTAATTCTTCTTGCATTGCAATTATCCAACTTTCATCCTTTAAGGCTTCATTCACATTTTTAGGTTCTATAGCTGTTATAAAACAAAAGAAGTTACTTTGGTTTTGGGCTTGTGACCTAAGAGTTCTTTGGTTAAGGTTTCCTAGGATGTTTTCTAATAGATGGTTCTTAGATCCTTAATGTTGACATTTTCGTCAACTTCTAAAGTTTCATCCTCAATGTCATTTTCTAAGTTT
>BQNB010172216.1:0-13487 GCA_026074375.1 Tanacetum coccineum
ACCTCCTTTTATTCTTTTAGTTATAAAAACGCAAGGACCATATGTGTCATTTTCCAAACCTTCATTATAACTGAAAAAGGCCAAGAAAGAATGAAAAGAGAAAGAAAGATGGAGGGCCATAAGTGCACCATCTCCAAACTTCTCTTTTAAACCCTGCAACCATAACTGTACCATAACCACTTACCCGCCAAAACCTTACCAGCCTCTCCCATGGTTTTTAGCTCCAAACCACCTCCCTAGTACATCTACCAGCCTACCCCTCACCACTTCCCACCTCCCCATAACCCCCTATAACCCTTTCCAGTTCAACAATCACACAACCCGAAGACCTTTAATGGTGAGATGGTGTACAAGGCAAATAGAGGGCTAGGATTGCTTTGGAGGTATTGTACACTCACAGCTAACACAACCCAAGACAAAGAGAAGGCAAAGGACCTCTATAAAAGAAAAAAGGCTGTTTTTTACTTTCTTAGTATAAATTTTAATTAAGTTTGCTTTAAAAATTGTTGTACTCAGTTTCTTTTTAAGTTTTTGTTGTAATACTTTCAGTTTTAATAAAAGTTAAGAGTGTTTGTGAAATTGCTATTGTTGAAATTTAAAGTATAATTTTAAGCCTTTTTAATCTGTTTAAACTTGTTTAAAGATGTGTTAAAGTGGTTAAGCTCAGCTTATAACACTTGTCTTACCCCTTTACTTCATTAAAAAAAAACTAAAAACCCGAATTTATAAATTAAGGGGGTGTTTGGTTTAGACTTTAAAATGGGTCATATGGGGGTTTTCATGGGTTGTAACCACTCAGCCAACTTTGGCTGAGTGTGTAGGGTTTATTAAGCCTCTTTAATCAAAGCTTTTAGTTTTAAAATAAGTTTTTAAGTGCCCTTTGTATTTGGTCAAAATTTGAATAAGCCAAATTGAGCTTAAGTGCTCCAGCTGTGTAGACAGCTTAAGCACACCTTGTTTGTGCTTATTTGAGTGTTTCTAGCCACTTTAACCAACCCCTTGTTCTGTCCCTTTAAGTTGACCAAGTATGAGTCAAAAGATGGTATGCATTTCTTTGAAAACCTTGAACTTCCACCTCAAAATTCAGCAGGTTTAAATCCATTTTAATACCTCATTTTTTGGAAATAAGCAAATAAGCCATTAATATAAATCTGTTTGTGGTTGGATTTGGCTAAAAAGCTCTTTAGAGCTTATTTTCATAAGCCCAAAAAGCCCTTAAGCTCACTGCATTATCTCCCCTGGTGCTGAGCATCCAATTTCACCCCACTTTTCTAGCTTATTTCATAACTAAGCTCTAGGACTTTATTGCTTTTTAATATAGCTTAATAGAAGCCCTTTAAGCCCCCAAAATAGTGTAGCTTAATTGTGCCTTTAGCATAGCTTATTTTAGCAGCAAAGTAGAGGTTTTTCTGTTTTCTTTTAAAACTGTTAACCTAGCTTATCTTGTTAGCTTAAATCCCAATAAGAAAGAAAAATAAGCTCATAAGCTTATTTAGCTTCTGCAGCTTCAAAAAGCTACTTTTCTGGCTTATTTAGTGGACTTCAGCTTATGCACCTTTTATGAAAAATGCTCCCCATAAGCCCTTCTACAAGTTTGCTTATTTGACTTTTGTCAAATAAGCACTTTGGACCCTTTTTGTAATCGGGGTCCAACTCAGGGACCATTAGTGTAAATTTCCCTTTTATAGTTACCAGAGTTAATGCCCCTTGTTAGTTTGTTGTTTCCTCGTTAGTCCTTGTGTCCTTTCACTGTTAGTCCCTATAGTTAACTTTTGTTAGTTTATTTAATTTAATTAATATAAATTAGGTTTAAGTCAGTTTGTTGTTTCCCCGTTAGTCCTTGTGTCCTTTCACTGTTAGTCCCTATAGTTAACTTTAGTTAGTTTTATTTAATTTAAATAATTAAATTAGGTTAAATTTTAATTAGTTTAATTACTTTTAATTTATTCAGTAAAATTTGGGCATTTTTATATTTTTAGAATTGTTAACTTTTTCTTTATTTAATTTTATTTTTTCAGAATTTTTATAACTTTTATTTTTTTGAACTTTTTTACTATTTCTTAGTTTTTAATTAGTTAATAATCTTTATAAATACATAAAAAAATCAGAAAATTAATAAAAAAAAATATTTTCTTTTTTATAAAATATTCTTTTGTCATTCAGTGACCTAGGAAAAATATAAATTTTAGTGTAGGCTTTATTATTTCTAAATTCAGTCTTAACCCGTTTTAAACCGATGCTTTTAAACCGTTACTTTTCGTTATAAAAACAAAAAAATTCAAACGACCTCCGTTTTAGTTCTAGTTTTTTTTATTTTGTTCGAAATTAAGTTAATTAGAATTTTAAATTTAATTTTTAATTTTAATTTAGCATTTATTTTCTTAATTTATATTATTTAGGTTTCCCGATACCTGAGTCTTGTTCCCCGTATTTTAGAATAGAGTGTAAATTTAGGATTTCCCATAACTAAATTTTTGTTTGCCAGTAGTTTTTAAAGATCCCCATATCCCTAAACTGTTTCCCGTAGATGTAAATTAGGTTTTATTAATATTTTTAGCTGTAATTATATCAGTGGTCTCCATCATATCTAAATTATCTCCATCATCAATTTCTACTCATCAAAACCAGGATTACCTTCCAATTATTGCAGTGCCTCGTTTGGACATACGACCCCGGAAGTATCTTCTTCCGGAATCTTTTTATCATTGATTCAATCTTCGTGATTATTATCTTTTGTGGAATTTGACCTTTTTGTCCTTGGTCCAAGGTCTGATTCGGTTAGATCTGTATTAGGGTTGCTATGATAAGTGTATAACCTAACCACGAATCAGATTTGGCAGCCGTTGCCGGGGAGACATTTGCTACGTATTGTTGTCCGACATTGATCTCCTGAACTTGTCTTATTGTAATATATCATATTAAAAAATAAAAAAAACACAAAAATATTTTTCTTATTCTATTTATTAGTACATATCATATAAAAAAAAAAAATAAAAAAAATAAAAAAAAAAAAAAAAAAATTGCCATAAAAAAATAAAATTCACTAATTGGTAAAATACCAACATATAATATTCTCCACCTGAGGTAATATCATAATAAGTACCTGTCCGGTGAACTGACTGAGTTCCCAATCACCCAAAGATTTAAAACTTGCCTTCTGTGTCACTTAGAATATACGGCTCACCTCATTCTGATTGACAAACTATAAAATGGTATAAGAGGGTTGTTCCTAGGAACTACGAACCCGAAAAGTAGAAATGAATCTTCGCGCTATCCTACACACCTCTTCTTCACACTGTGCGTTTTTCATTCTTCGAGCTACCGTGAAGTAAAGATCGATTATTTGGAGCTTAATTATGTCCATGATCGTCTTTCCGTTTAAAATAGATTGTGAATATTAAATCCAAAATTCCAAAAAAATTAGTTTACTTCTTTTTTTAATTTCCCTTTTTGGCCTCGCCACCTACGATCCAGGTCCCCGTGAGCAGCATCCTCCTCCACCAGAAGAACCACCAGTTGTTATCGAACCTCTTCGTATAGAATACCCATTTCAGGAAGACCACCCGTTAGAGCCAATGGCAGACACTCTAACTATGGCTCCAATTGCTCCAAGCACCCACCGAGGGTACGAGGACGCAACCTTATACCGTCCTGAAATTGTGGCCAAAACAATTTCGAGCTGAGGCACGGGTTAATCATCTTGGTCCAGAAACAAAACATGTAAAGACAGTTCTTCGATCATGACAAAGAAGACCCGCATGCTCATTATCCGTTACTTCAACAAGATCACCTCCACAAAATGAGGGTCCCCCAATGTTCCAATTGCTACGATTTAAAGCTTATGTTTTTCATTCTACTATCTGAGGAGAGCAGCCCGAATATGGCTAGAAAAAGAACCCCCTCGATCCATTCAAACTTGTGGGACGATCTTGTATCCAAATTTCATCAACCATTTTTCTCCCTCCCTCTAAAACTACGAAATCTTCAGCAATGAGATCTCCACCGATTTCAGCAAAGGTTTCGATGAAGATCTTTGATGAGGCTTGGATCGTTCAATTGATCTACTTAGGGCATGTCCCACACCATAGGATCTCTCAGAATTGCATCACTTGATACAATTCTATAATGCTTGAACATTAATGAACCAGATTCATTGAACTCCGCAGCTAACAGGTGAAACTTTTGAACAAAATGCCTCGCGAAAATGTTTAAAAATCATCGAGAGCAAGTCCCAAGGTTTCGACAAACACGACTAATGCAGTTGTTGCCTAGAGGTAAGTAAGAACTCATGTCCACCCAAGCTGTTTCATCTGATGTTCTGAAGTCTAAAGTATATTGTCCGATGCATTGTCTAAGACACGAAGAACCAAGCTTCTTCTGCTACCAGCTCCAAAGCTCCTCACCTGTCCAAAGCAGTTGAAGCTAAGTTGTGTACTCTACTTGTGGTAGGTGCCCATTCTCATCAGAACTGTCCCAGCCACTCATGGCAACGTTATCGGGACAAACATTTTCTGAGTATTAATATGGCCCAAGCCGCTGCAGCTAATTACAAACCAAGTAAGCTCCAATTTCCGACCTCATATGGTTGCAAAATCATATTTAGACCTCCAGGATTTCCACCCGTTTCAGAACTCACAAGCTAATATGCTAACAATTTCAATCGGGGAATAACTTTAACCAAAACCGGGAGAGCAATTTCAACCAAACAGAGGTGGAAATTTTTAACCAGTTCCAATATCAAGTCAGAATCAACTTCAGTAGACCCCAGTTAATCATCTCCATCTTTATCATGCCCCCGTGTCCTCAGACACACAGTGGTCACCAGAACGATTTTGACAACTACGTCAAGGCTAATGATGCTATCATGAAGAAAACAAGTACAATGAATGCAAAATAACCTCCAAAACCAGGTCAAGAGCATGCAAATCGAAACAAACAAATTGAATACTCAAATTCAAATCTGACTGATATGTTGTCTAAGTTTGTAACTAGCCAATACCATACAACGCGTTCTATACTTCCAGGGTCAGGGACACTCCCAGGTAACACAGTTCTAACCCTAGAGAATACTTAAAGGGTATTACAACCCAAGCGGTGTTGCATATCAAGACCTCCAATTCCTACTTCTTCAGTAGTGAAGCAATACCCAGTGGACAAAGTGACCAAGTGCCAACCCTTCTAGCTCACAAAGTACCGCACACCGTCCGAAACCTCCGTAGGTCCTAACCAATCACAACTCCAGTTTTTTTGAGCCCAGTTGTTGCTCCTGTTGTTTGCGCCCGTGCCAAATCACATAAACCTCAGTTTCTCTTCCATATCCTTCGAGGCGTGATAATAAAAGAACCATAATCAAGCAAATGAACAAACAACAAATTCTATGAAATCTTCAAAGAGATGAATTTCGAGATTAGCTTACGGAAGCGCTTTTTTTTGATGCCCAAATTCGCCTCGACTCCTAAGTAACCTTAAACTTGGGAATAAAGAGAAACTTACTGAATGGCTCGGAACTTCCAATTGAACCCTGTCTACTAGCTCGAACTTCGATGAATGAACATTGTTCGGCGGTCATCTTGAACAAGTTACCCAGAAAACTTGGAGACCCCGGCAAGTTCCTGATTCCTTGTGAATTTCCAGGGATGGATGAATGCTTAGCATTAGCCGATCATGGGAGGCTAGCATTAATCTAATGTCCATTTTCAGTCTGGGAAAAGCTTTCACTTCCTAATCTTTTCCAACTTTTCATGACACTCGAACTTGCGGATCGATCAATATCTAACCAGGGAAAAGTTGCAAAAGACCTCTCCGTTAAAGTGTTAGGTGGTATTTCACTTCCAGCCGACTTGTGGTTGTAATTTTGAGCCAGACCCCGAGTCCCTTTAATTCTCGGGAGGCGCTTCTTAAAGACCAGTCCGTGCTTTGATTGATGTGCACAAGGGTGAATTAACTCTTAGAATAGGAAGTGGAAGCCATCACTCATACAATTTGGGCTCAGACATCGAGAATATCGGACACGGCCAATTACACTCACAAACGGCAAAACAAGATTGACGTCATTGATATGGCATGGTGAGGAATACTCCAAATGTTCTTGTGTTTTACTGATCTAATCGCGATTGGAAATACCACTCCGTATTGATGATCCAATTGTTGCTACTTCTTCTCCTACCCTAACTCCTTTTGGGGATAGTGATTTCCTGCTTCCTCGAATAAGCCGACCTTTCCTTGGTCTAGCAAGATGATGCCGTATTGTCCCAGCATAAAATCCATTCTACTATTATCCGAGGAGGGACAACCTGCTTCTAGAAGCATTTTGAACAGTGAACCAACCACCCCCACTCCAAATCATAAACAATATATTCCTGGAGGTAGAAAGAGCTCAAACTCTGTTGAAGCCTAAAAACCATAGAACCACCTTCATGAACACTCACCGAGGTTAGAACACAAGGAACTGCGCTTCCGCCCCTGCCTCCCCATACACGAGTAAGTCATTTTTGGAGGGCGACAACAAGTTGCCCGTCTTATTGCTAAAGATGTTGGATGTTGAGGAAAAATCCGCTCACGTAAAGGTTGCTAAAGAACCACAAGCGAGCTCTCGCTTGAAACATTCTGACATTCAGGGTATCAACCCGGAATTTTGTACTCCACAAGATTCTTATGGAAGAGGACTACCACCAGCAGTTCCAACATCAAAGAAGAATAAATCCAAAAATCCACGATGTAATTAAAAAGAAGGTTGAAAAACTCTCTAAGCTGGATTGATTTACCCTATCTCCGAAGTCCCCTGGTTTAAGCCCGGGTACAATTGATACCAAAGAAAGGGAGAATAATTGTGGTATGAACGAGAAAATGAGTTATTCCAACTCGTTTTTTACCGGATGGCGGGTGAGCATTGACTAACGTAAGTTAAATGAAGCCACCCGCAAAGACCACTTTCCCTCTAACCGTTCATAGGAACCAATAGCTTGTAGAGATTACGGAAATGAATACTACTGTATTCCACGATGGTTTCTCATTCTCCGGTTATTTCCAAATCCCCATTGACCCGACGTGATCAGAAAAGACTAGCTTTTTACTTGCCCCATAGAGCGGAATCGTTTGTCCTACCTCGCATGGCCTTTCGCTTATGCAATGATCCAGTCACGTTTTCAACGATGTATGTTAGCAATCCTTTTCATGACATGGTTGAGAAGACGAAGGAAGTCTTTAGGACGACTTCTCGTCTTTAGGGAATTTCCTTCCAAAACCTAGAGGCCTCTCCCGTTTAGACCACAAGCTTTCAAAGGTGTGAAGACACAACTTAAGTCTTACTGGGAGAAGAGCCAATTTAAGGTCAAAGAGGGCTTGACCATCGTTCCATAAAGATTTCTAAGAAAGGGAATGAGGTTGACAAAGCCAAAATCGATGTCATTGCAAAATTACACTCATCCGCAACCACCGTCAAAGGAATTTGGATTTTCTCGGTCTGCCGGTTTTTAAAAACCGGCGAGTTCATTCAGGATTTTCACACAAAAATATCCCGACCACTGACCCCAACTCCTTGAGAAGAAATACTCCATTCATCTTGTTCCGATGACTGCATTTCCAATTCGAGCTTTCCAAACCATTGAAAGGAAGATATACTTACGGAAGCTCCAATCTTGATTGCTCCAAAGCTGGGACCTTCCATTTGATCTTATGTGCGATCGCAGAAAGCGATGTTCCGCCATAGGTGCAAGTTGCAGTTTTGGGTCAACGTCATGAGAAACACTTTCGTGCTTATCCACTAGGCTATTAGTAAGACCTTGATTGAAGCACAAACGAACTACAAAACTACGACTGAAAAAGAATTACTTGCCATAAGTGTATGCCTTTCGAAAATTCAGTCTTACCTCATCAAGAACAAAATCATAAGTTGCATATCGGACCATTCCGCCCATTAAGTATCCTTTCCAAAAAAGGATGCCAAGGCGAATTGATTCCGATGGGTTCTTCTCCTCCTCCAAGAATTAGGACTTCAAAGTTAATGATAACTAAAGGACCGAGAACCTCGCAACCGATCATACTGTCCAGATTGGGAAACCCTTATGAAAACGTCAATGATCCTAAAGAGATAAAATGAAAGTTTTCTCTTGAGGACGTTTAAATATGGTACCTTCCCTTCGTGGAGATTCAAGAACCCCCCGAGGTTTGCCGACTTTGCAAATTCCCACGCGGGTAGATTCATTGTAAGGGGCATGTGTCGACCTCAGCAGAACAACAAGTTATTACAAAGATGTTCAACAATATTCTGGATGACCCCTTCTTATTTAAAATATGTGCGGAATCAAGTGATCAGCTATGTGCACGGCAATGAAGCTCTTGAATATCTCTCAAGCTTGCCACTAAGGACCCACCGGGGGACATCATGGTGAAAACCTCACAGCCAAAAAGATCTTTGACGTCCCGTTTTCTTCTTCAGGCCCACCATCTATAAAAATGCCCACGAGTTTGTCAAGAACGCAGTGACTCGAGCCAACGTCAATGAGAAAAACTTCACAACTTGATGAGATGCCACAAAACTCCAATCCAAGTTTGTGAAATCTTTGACATTTGTGGGCCATCGTACTTTTATGGGGGGCCCTTCCCGTCTTCACGAGGGGAACAGAGTAATTCTCTTGGCAGTCACTATTTGTCAAAAAGGGTTGAAGCGAACGCAGCTCCCCACCGAATGATGCCCGAGTAGTTTGCAAATTCTGAAATCTCCTTCGCAAGATTTGGTGCTCCCCGTGCAATCATAAGTGATCTCAGAACCCATGTTTTGTAATGACCAGTTGCAAGAGGTCATGCAGAATATGGAGTTACTCACCGTCTCTCTCCACCGGTCTTATCTACCCACAAACAAGTGGGCAAGTGAAGTATCAAATCGTGCTTGAAAAGAAATCCTTGAAAGGACCATAGGTGAAAACCGTGCCTCCTGGCTACAAAACTAGATGAACCACATGGGCCTTCCGCAACAGATTACAAAACCCCATCGGGTGTATCCTTACAAGCTTGTTTAATGAAAGGCATGCCATCTTCGATCGAGCTTGAGCACAAAATCCTTACTGGGGCCTTAAAAAGCAAGCAAACTTCGATCCTATTTCTTTACTTACGGTGATCACCGGAAAGTTTCAACTCAATGAACTTAAAGAACTTCGTGATCATAGCCAATGAGAACTCTTTGATCTATAAGGCCAAAACAAAGAGGCTCCATGACCCAAGATAAAAACCCTGTTTTCCAACAATGGTGAACGAGTCCTCCTCTTGTAATTCCATATTAAAGATTTTCGTCGTGCAAACTAAAATTCCCTTGAATGGCCCATTTCATCACTCATCACAATATTATTTCCAGTACGGCACTAGTTTGAAGACTTTCTCAAAGCCCAACTGGGCCAAATTCAAAGTGAATGGTCATCGCGTCAATCATCTACTTTGGAAGTAACGTACCACACTAATAGAACTTGGGTAAGTTTCCAGATCTCCAAACTTTCCCCAAGGATCAATAAATCCTTGTGATGGGTCAAGCATCGCGACCCTAAACAAGCGCTTCGTGGGAGGCACCCCATGCTTATCCATAGTTATAATATAAATAAGTGTTGTTGTTGTGTAAGATAGCTTGTCTTTTCCATTACCCGTGTTTCCATGTTGTTGTTATTATTTATTGTCCAGGATTGCCCGGATTGTGAAGACTCTCAGTTTTGTCATTCATCAAGAGTTTCACATCCTCAGCTTCAATTGGGAATCCGATATCCTAATCTTATTGACTAACGTTTTATCTTTTGGCATACCTCATAAATGGCCTTAGGATTAATGTAATACCCTTCAAAACATCGAGGACGATGTTTAGTTCTAGTTTGGGGGGGTATCTTCGTATTATGATTGTTGCCTGCAGCAATTTGTTCCGAAACGTAAAACCCGTTTTTACCACCAAAATACCAAAAAAATGAAAAAATTGAAAATTTTTCAAAAATATAATAAGTTTTATTGTGTCACAGTTTTTGCTTTTCTTTGGGTAGAATAAATAATTTTTGACTCGAATCGGGAGCGTGTTGAGCCCTAGCTAGTTTCCTGTTAGCAAGGCTTTCACGAAATTCTATATGCTTTGAATTTTAATAATGTGAAAACGAAGAAATGATCGAGTTACATATAAGTTTATGTGCTAAGCAAAATTCTTCTAAAAAACTTATACGAGTAACTTGTGGTTTTCTCCCCGTGAATTCTAATCCACCAAATCATACTACTCAATTGTAATTCAACTAAGTTAATCAATGTTTCAGAAAAAGCTTCAAATTTGTAACTTGAGTTTTCAAAACAATTTTATACTAATTGATTTAAAAGATAATGCCAAATAACAATGAATGAAATGTGATGCAACAATATGCATGAATATTGAATTTTGCCAATGAAGCCATGGCAGTTGATATTAAGGAGCAAGTTCAAGATGTTCTGATATCACCACTCCGCTAGCAACGAGGTGGTGTTCAAACTAAGACGGCTTTACTTCTAAGGATTGTTGTGTGTCGTTGATATCTCATTTAGAAGAAAGGTCCTATGTAGGGTTCAAAACTAAGACACCAATCCTTAGCCAAATTAGGAAATAAGGTGTAGATGTGATTTCCTTCCACTACCGCTTTAAGCAACGGGGTGGGTTTTCAAACTAAGAACACCGGTCGTTGGTTGTGATATCCTACTCCGTTAACCATGAGGTAGGGGTTCAAACTAAGCAACGCATTCCTAGCTTTAAGAACTTATGATTATGATGTTGAAAATGTTGCAAAAAGTTCTAAAAGTTTAAATCTCGAAATCAAGTTACGAAAGTCTTAAAATAAGTTGTTGCTATGTTTGAGTCTTGAATTCATTTTGAAATATGACTATGAAAATAAGTTTGGCCAATGTTTTAAATTAAAATGAGTACTACACATTCAATCGGTATATCCATGTTGGGAGTTGAAAATTCACAAGTCAATAAGGTATGAGGGCTAAACATATAGCTTATATCGACAATGACCTTGTTTAAATTGCTTAGCTAGGAACTTGTGAAAAATCGTGTACGATGATTTATCCTAAGGACATCCGTAGATCACTCTACGGCGCATTCTCAATTCTATGAACCCATATTAATAAATAAAAGAAAGCCACACTCGTTAAAAAAAATGAGAAAATCCAAAAATTAGTTAGTTTGTAGTTAGTGTAAATTCAAGAAAAATGGTGAAACGGGGCTTACATGTTTTACTTCATAAAATTGCGTGATGACAACACAATACCTTTAAGTTTGGGATTTGATATGTGCTAAATTCACATATCTTTTACCTTCCAAAAACGAGCTTAAATGACCAAAAACAGACAAAAACATAACTAAACTGCCCAAAAATATATGTTTTGTTTTGCATTTGTATTTGTGCTGGAACTGGATATCAATCAACAAAAGACAGAAAATAGAGCCAAAAAGACAAAACGAGCATGGGAAAGGAAAAGACTGTTGCAGAATCAAAGGCCATAGTCCAAAATGCCAAGTCAGGAGTTCAATACTGAAGAATCAGCAGTCAAACCGGAGCCGGAACTGAAGAATACTATTGGATGCAATCTTAACCCATCTGATGGGCCGGGAAAGCCCAATAGTATAATTATGAAGACTGTGAAGACCAAATGGGCCCTCAATCAATTTCAACAGCCCATTTGTGTGCAATTGACAAAGACTATGAAGACTTTGAAGGCCCAATCTTAGCCCAGTTACAGCCAATCTCAGCCATTGTACACACAAAACCCATCACCTACCTTATTGGGCCCAACCCAAACCCAATTGGGCCCAATAGCCCAACACAAGCCCAATAGCCCAACACAAACCCAAGCCCAACAAAAGCCCACAATTCTTTTTATAAAACTTTAGGGGCTAAATTGCCAATTTTAAAAGTTGTTTTATAATTAAAAAATGGTAAAAAGAATCCAGGGACCAAAACTGCCAAATGGCTATTTTTATACCCTTTTTAAACACAAGGGGCAGTTTTGCAAATATTGAAAACCTTTTTTATTCTTTTCTATAAAAACCAGAAGGGCTGGTTTTGCAATTACCCAAAACTCTTTTAACTCCCTTTTGTTATAAAACGACAAGGACCATTTGTGTCAATAACCAAAGATCTTTTATAACTAGTTTTAGGGCTTAAGTAGAATGAAAAGAGAACCAAAGATGGGGGGGCACTCTTGCCTCTTCCCCATTCTTTCCATTTAAACCTGCAACAACAGGGTACTCGATACCCTTTACCGCCAAAACCCATACCACCTCTTCCCACAGTTTCTAGGCCATACCACTATCCCTAGTACACTTCCCAGCTCACTCTAACCATTTCCCACCTCCCCATTACCCCTATAATTTTTCCAGGTTGGCAACACACAAAATCCCGAACCCCATGAATGGTGAGATGATGTAACAAGAATAATGGAAGGCTAGGATTGCTGGAGAGACATTGCACACTCACAACAAGCTCATCCCAAGTCCAAGAATGCATTTTGGACATCTATAAAAGAAGAAAGAGCAAGCCGAAAAAAAAAACCACCCTTTTTTATATACGTTTTAGTGTAATTTTACTTTTAAAAGTCTTTTATCAAGCATTTTAGTGTAATCCAGTTCATTTGAAAAGCTTATGCTGTAATTCATTCAGTTTTAATAAAAGTTAAGAATTTCTTGTTATTTTAATGTTCGAAATTTAAAGTTTAATGTTAGTTGATTATATCTGTTTAAGTTGTTTTAAAAAGTGTTAAAAGTGATCAAACTTCACTTATTATATTTTATCTCAGCTTTCATTTCACTAAAAAAGGATAAAAACCCGAATTCATACTTTAAAGGGGTGTTTGGCACTATCCTTAAACGGGTCATATGGAGTATGGTTGTGGGTCAAGTTCACTCAGCCAATCTTGGCTGAGTGTGTGGGCTCATTAGGTCCATTTTAACTATAATTTTTAGTGTAAAAGTAAGTTTTTAAGGGTCTTTAATAAATGGTCAAAATTTGAATAAGCCAAATTGAGCTTAAGTGCTCCAGCTGTGTAGACAGCTTAAGCACACCTTGTTTGTGCTTATTTGAGTGTTTCTAGCCACTTTAACCAACCCCTTGTTCTGTCCCTTTAAGTTGACCAAGTATGAGTCAAAAGATGGTATGCATTTCTTTGAAAACCTTGAACTTCCACCTCAAAATTCAGCAGGTTTAAGTCCATTTTAATACCCCAAACTTTGGAAATAAGCTCATATGCCACCATTGTTTATCTGTTTGTGTTCAAATATTAAGCACTAGGATATTTTTGCTTTTTCATGTAGCTTATAGGTCCCACTCTTAGGTTTTCCAGCTTATTTCCTTTAGTTTGCTTTTTAGTGTAGCTTAATCTTAGGCTTTAAGTAGGCCTTTTCTGTTTTCTTTTTTAAAACTGTCATTATAGCTTAAGTCATTTCCAGCTTATTTTAGGGCTTATTCTAGAAACCTTAGCTTATTTAGGACTCCCCT